>CM051377.1:9141883-9314516 GCA_028015245.1 Cardamine occulta | reverse complement strand
TTATATTTTTGTTCGTAACCATTGTTGTTTTCTATTTTGAATGCAATTTTTCAAACAAATTCTCAGTTTCATCTCTACTTTCTGACCTAATTAATTAGATAACTTATTTAATGTATTAGTAAAATGTATAAATTTATATATCTTTCTTAATTTGTGTAAAAAATGGTAGAAATATACTCTTTGTAAAAGAGAAAGAATATAAAATATTAGAATTAGATATGTTCGTGCATAATTTTGGAATCAGCCATTATGAAGATGGTCATTGGAATCATTAGGTCGAAAGAACTATTAAGATTCTAAGGAGCACCATGGGATGTTCCCTGAATACTCGATCCCTGACACTTAAATTAGAGACGGCCAGGAAAAGATTAAGAAAGTATAGAAGGCGCGTCATAAGATTATGCAGGTGCAAAAGCATGTAGATTGTTTATACTCTCTATAAAGTAATGCTCTTCTAGAAAAATAGTGATTTCTGATAAGATTTAAACCTTTAATTTGATCCCCACAAACAATGTTCAAAAGTTTTATCTATAAGAGAGTACCTCATCCAGGTTCCAAAACCAAGTATCAAAACTATGTGGCGTAAGGATGGTTCACTTGTCATATTACCGCAGTAGCCGCGTACGGAGTACGTCTAGCTAGCGAACTAGCCTTTCATAACATGCCACCTAAGTATCCACACAAGTAGGCTGATGGAATGATGTTTCTCATACTGCTTTTTTCTTTTTACCAGGTGTATTGAACTAAATATTTGTAAGGCCTTGAGTTCTAATTAGTGTTGAGATGGTGTTAATGAATTTTGGTGAATTAAAATTTTTTTCATGATTTGTTATTAAATTTCTTTAAAATCTCACTTAAAACCATATAATTTTGATTTTTGTATTTTTTTCAACTAAAAAAACTCTACTAAATCACCATAAAATCACTTCAAAATCTACCATTCAAAATGTTTCTAATAACAATGAATTTGATTGTACATTTTTAAAACACTGATCGAATAACACTTCATTTCATAAGAATTTTTAAAAACTTATGTTTGAAATATAAGATTTGTCATTCTAATACAAATCACTTCAAATCAAAGTAGAATGCATCCTTAGTGTGTACTGATCATGTCTGGTTGCTAGCTGAGTATTTACTTCACACGTGGTGATGCGGAAGGCAACCTCTTCTCGGAAAGGACCACCTAGAGATTGAGGAATCCGGTTTGATATTTTTCACCGGCTACAAATTAAAGACTTATGTATAGAATGTAAAATTGCTTTAGAAGTTTGTCGAGTCATTTGTCATGGTTTTGTGCTCCACAATTTTGATTTCTATTGCATATAAACAAATCACTAGTTTATATAATATGTATATAATCTAATGAATGCTACATCATACATGTATATATTAAAACCATTATTATAGTTATGCAGTACAAAGCTTACATCATTTTTTTCTATTAATACTTTTCTAAAAATCTTACCGGCATTAGGCATATACCTTATTGGCCCCATAACTACCTAAAGTTGGATGAATTTCAATATATATATATATATATAAAAGACGGAGCGAAGTCCACTAAAAGAAACCGAACATTACATCATAATCTATCCATCATGTCTTCTTCTCGGACACAACCTTCTTCATCTTCTTCTTCTTCAGTTTGGCAACTCCAATACATGAAACTCCACTTCTTTAGCAAGATTCGTTCCCTTTTAAAATTTAAAGCATCCTCACGCAAGCGCAACCTTCAAGCCTCACCTGAGAAATCAAGAACTCAACTAGATTCCGACATGGTGGCTGCGCCTCCGGAGGCAGTAGTAGTGTTGAAGCCACAGGAAGATGAGAATGAGGAGGTTGTGTTTCAGAAAACTGTAAAGAAGCTTCACTTTGGGAGCTGGGAAGAGAAAGAGAAAGCTGCCCTCGAGATTGAGATACTTGCTAGAGAAGACAAGAAGACTCGGAAGCTTATGGCTGAGCTTGGTGTTCTTCAGGTTCTTGTTTCTATGGTAGCTTCTGATGTCACTGGTCATCAAAGAGCTGCCGTTAAGGCTCTTGTTCAGCTTTCTCATGGAACCTACACGTAAGCTCTCCTACTATTAAATTACTAAAAAATAAAATAAAATAAAATAAAATTCCTTTTACTATTTATTTATTATTTATTATTTTTAGCAATTTCATTAATTCAGTCAAATTATTTGACTAATAAATCAATATTCATTTGTGTCGATGCATGCAATCTTAGATCATATAATCTTTGTGTGTATATCTTTAGGTAATTACTGATTTAAATGAAAAAAAGAAGGAAAACGTTAGCAAATTTTCGTCTTCGTTATTGTTTTTGTGTGGTTGGTAATTGTCAAATTACTCTCTTGTCGCTATACAATCATTTAGATAAGACTTTTTTTGCTTTGATATCTATCAACTTGCATTTTTAGCTTTATCCAGTGGTGAATTGAAATACTAGATTTAAGCTTTTGGCTATATGTGAATTTTCGGAGATATTCAGAGCTAGTGGTAACAACTTTAAACTTAGGTGTGTGTATATATACATTTTTTTGGTAATCCTCTGTCGTTTTGTTATGTTGATCTTTGATTTAGAATATTCCAATTTGAGAAAACAAAGATAAATAATAGTTTGAAAAATTGTATTGTATTTTCGAGTATATATAATATAAGCCTCCGTTATAACTCATCGGTTGACAAAAACATCCGATAAAGAGTGATTTTCTACCGAAATTAATTCTTTTGACTAAAGGTGCTGTTATGCCTAATATTCTTCGTTCATTTTCTTTTCGTCAACCAGTATTCAAATTTTTGTTATAGTTTTGAATTTGAAACTATATGCGATAAATTTTTTATCAAAACAAATAAAAAAAAACTAATGCGATAAATAATTATAACCAAAATAGTGGATCGTCTTTTGGCCTCTAGAAGTATGTGCGACGTTCACCTCACGTGCCTCCTTTTCTCACTCCGATATAATTTGGTCAACGTTGAGTGTTTACATAAAGGCAACATTATCACAATATATATCTCTAGATATTAATAATTAATTTAAAATACCATATCACTATACCAGTTTGTATAACTAATCAGCAAATGACTTTTTTTTTTTGTTATAATGATTTGCAAATGATTTTTCGTGTTTAATGTTAGTATATCTGATTAGTGATTACATATAATATATAGTACTACATAGATAACTTAGGGAAAATATAAAGAACAAAATTTTCGAAAGCTTTGGTGGCAATCCACTAATACAATATTTATTCGTTCATGTCTTAAAAAATAAATGTGAGATTAGAGTCTAATAACGACTGTTAATTAAAAATACAATTAATTCCGAGTGCGTCAGAACTAGGAAGAGTCGAGAGACAAATCACGTTAGCTGACAGCCATTAGGATATCTCCAAATGGCCATTACTTTTTCTGACCAATTAGATCTTAGAAAAGTTGAAGATTATATTCCACTTACCTCTTGCTAATCTACACATGTGAATAACTATAAAAATAATAATTATGTTTATAACTCTGTATTTATACATGATCTGTATAAGAATTAGAAAACACAGACATTATCAAAATCAAAAATTTGAAATGGTACAACGAAAAATGTCACATGTACTTTGTTAAGCTTTAGAAACCAATGCATGTGCTCCGTTTGTTCCTTTCAATTTTCTCAAAACTTTTATCTTTTCTTGCTTCCTAAATGGTTTTCACACTTCTTTTTAAATTACAAGGGCCAAATATAAATAACTTTTAGGGGGCTCAACGGAAAAATGAATATTAATAAATTAAGATAATATAAATCTTTTAAAATTTTTTTTTTAATGTGTTCAAGAGTATAAGATTTAATTAAACCCTAAACAAAAGAGAGTATAAGATTTAACGGGAGAGATTAAAAGATTTGTATGATATTTAATTATTTATTCGTTGAACAAAGGAACAAAAGAAATCACAAAATAAAATCTGAGCTTCTTGTTTTTCTCTTACTTCAGGAGCAAGGCATTGATGGTGAACGCCGGGATATGCTCAAAGCTACCAAAAAATGTCGAAGTTCTCGACCAACCAACAAGACATGGCTTCGCGGAGCTGCTGCTTTCATTGTCATCTCTAACAAGCACACAATTACCAGTAGCTTCATCAAATATTCTACCGTTCTTGATGGACATAATGAACTCAGATTCGACAGACATAAAGAGCAAAGAGATATGCTTAGCCACAATAAACAATCTCTGCCTCGTGTTGGAAAACGCAGGACCACTGGTATTGAACGGGGCAGTCCAGACACTCCTAAACCTAATGTTGGCAAAAGACTTGTCCGAGAAGGCACTAGCGAGTCTAGGGCAATTAGTAGTTACTCAAATGGGTAAAAAAGCAATGGAGGATTGTTTGATTGTGCCTAAAAGTTTGATTGAGATTCTAACATGGGAAGATAAACCAAAATGCCAAGAATACTCTGCGTATATCTTGATGGTATTAGCTCATCAAAGTTGGAGCCAGCGCGAGAAAATGACGAAGGCAGGGATTGTACCGGTCCTTCTTGAAGTGGCCTTACTTGGAAGCCCTCTAGTTCAGAAGAGAGCAGTGAAACTTTTGCAGTGGTTTAAGGATGAGAGAAATGTACGGATGGGTCCTCATTCGGGTCCACAAACGAGTCGGGTGAGTTCCGGGATGGGATCTCCAATGAGCCCGAGGTCGGGGGAAGAAGGTAAGAGGATGATGAAGAATCTGGTGAAACAGAGTTTGTACAAGAACATGGAGATGATAACTAGACGAGGAAATGTAGATATGGAGAGTGAAGCTTGTAGGCTTAAGTCTTTGATCATTAGCACAAGCTCTAAAAGCTTGACTTATTGATCTTACTTCATTTCGCTTTTTCTTTGCCGTATAAAATGATTAGTGAGTGTCTTGCTCTTAACAAACAAATATTTCCGCATGGGAATAAAAATAAAAAGAGAGAAGTGCAATTCAAAAATATACATCGCTTTAGGAACAACTCCAACTCAATTTACTCCATATATTTTAAAAGAGAATACAATTGTTTTTTCTTATGTTATTCTATTTTGGACTTCAATATATAGAATTAGAGATCTTCAATTTTTACTCATATTAGGTTTTAATCTGCGCTATACACATATATTTATAATCATTTAGCTACTTTTCTATAGTTATTTATCTGACAAAAAATTAAATGTTTAAATATTGCCGGTTTTGATTTCTATATTCTTCCGCTCCTAATTATTTAAATTTTTAATAAAATATATTTAAAACATTAATATTATCATTCAAATATAGCATATTATATAATCCAACACAATTAAGAAATTTTGTTGTCTTCAACATCAAATAATACTTTACTAATATTGATAAAAATCATTTTTCACAAAATCATTGTTGGTCATGCATGGATTTCTAGCCTGTCGTTTATCAATAGAAATGCATGCATGCAATGAAATCCTAATTCGATATGTTTACTAAGTGCAATAACTTCAAGTATCATTGGTTAATGACATTTTGCTCATAAAAAATAGATCTATCGATTTAATAATATTTTTGGTGTCACGATAAGATCGATTGAGAGCAGAGCTTAACTGGCTAAATTAGATAAGATATGAAGAAAAATCCTAGATGAAGAACTTTATGAATCATCACTAAACAACCTAGCAAAGATTTACATGATTATCCGCTTAGAAAACTCAACACCCATGATGAATCTACTAACACATGTCAAGAGAATACATGATATAGATAGATGAAAAAAACATAATAGAATTACAAAATAATAACAAAAGAGTTTAAAAATATGAGAATAATGTTTAGAACTAAGTAGAGAGACTAGAATTTAGGTCTAAAGTCGAGTATTAGATTTATATAGGAAAGAAAATTGGTTTAGATCGTTTGTGATTGATTTTAGGCCTTTAAAATCGTGTCTTATTGGATCTTTACCGATCGGTTTAACTTCCATACCGATCGGTACTCATCCTAACTTATACCAACCGGTACTCATATGCAAGCCAGCTTGACCTGTCTTCACTAAATTGGCCATAACTTTTGATCTCACTATTAGATTTTCGGAAAACCACTTAAAAAAATAAAAGCTAACATCCTCCTCTAACTTGTGTAAAACTATAAGCACGATCTAACGGTGGAAAGTCATCCATCAGAGGTCAAACTTCTGATGATTCTATGCGGTCTTGCATCTCAAAGCATCCAAAATGATCTAAGAACTCTTCTTTTACTCCAGAACATCTCAAAACCTGTCAAAACTCAATAAAGACTTAAATACACTAAAAATACTCTTATAGACTCTAAATAAATACCAAAAAATAGTTAGTAATTGATACAAATAAGTGTTAACAATTTCTTGCCACTAAAGATATTTATTGGGTTCGACATCTTCTAGACAAGCTTGGGTTCACTTGTTTCAAATATTTTGTGATAGTCAAGTTGCTATTCATATTGCGGCTAATCCAGTTTTCTACAAGCATACGAAACACATTGAAATAGATTTTCATACTGTTAGGGACGCTGATCAAGCCGGACATCTTGTAACATGATCGTACGAATGAGCAACTTGCGAATCTTCTGACCAAGGTCTTGGGCGTTGGCAGTTCAAGTTTTTGTTGTCCAAATTGGGCGTGTTGAATCTACATGCTCCAACGTAAAAGAGAGTGTTAGAAATACGGTCCTAGTTGGACATAGAAGTCTAGATAAGTCACAATCCTAGTTAGAGATAGATATAAGTCGTTAGTATAGATAGCTATGTAATCGTATTCACAAATTAAGACAAAGTAAATTCTAAACACAAACTGGTTAACAAAAAAAAAAAAAAAAAAACTCTTAGGAATCTTGTCCATGCTACATTATTTACGTGACACACTCCAACTTGTAATTGAAAGAATGCAAGGCCACTTGACAAAAGTAGTTACTGCATAACGGAGTTAATTGATGAGACTGGAACGAAAGAGCAAATGAGAACGGAATTTAAATTATTTTCTAAGGAAATTTGGTTATAAAAAGACATTCAATTTCACATTGTATATTGACGTGATTGCGAACTATTGTTGTTTCCTTGTTCGTAGTGTCCATCCAGCACATGATATAATAGAATACAAAAAAAAAGAGACAACTTGACCATAACAGAAAGCCTTGTTGACCACAAAAACAAGTAGAGTAAACAGAACTCACTTCTCTTTCAACATATGGTGACAACTAAAAAATTTTTGTTTGAGAAAGAAAAGTTTTGATGCCAACCTCTCTATTATTTCCGGTTATTTTGGTTTTATTAGAAGACTCAATAATAAGAAATATTCTTGGACACTCATACATTCATCTAGACATTTTAGGTAGAAGATATGTGAGACCATCGTATTTAGATAGTTTAAACTTAAAATATATACCATTTTAAAATAGGAAAAACAAAATTATGGAAAACTAAAATATTTAGAATATGACTAATTTTATTTGTTCGTACATTTATAGCAACAAAATACGCTATGTTTTTTTAAGTCGGGCCCTTCATTTTCGAATCAGTGTCCATTTTTGAACTAACCGAATATCTGATGTTAATATTTTTGTTGAAAACAGGATCTTCAACCGAACATCTGATCTATTAATTCCACAAATATTATTAAAATTAGTTACGTATATATATATATCAAAGTTTAATAAGAATGAATTGCAATATTCATTTTAATATTCATTTTTCCTTTTTGTTTATTAGCTTTCGAAAGTTTAAATGTCTTCTTATTAATGTTATAAATAAATAAATAAAAATTCAAAATTGATACCATATTTAATAAATATATAATGTTTTATGTGTTTATTTATCTATATATAAATATACTTATATGCATATATTTATATGTATGAAACAAAAAGATACTCGAATTTTCAAAATTTTAATATTTTTAAAATTTTCCCATTCTATTTCCTTGTTTTCAAAATTAGAAATAAAGGAGTTCTACCAA
This sequence comes from Cardamine occulta, assembly GCA_028015245.1. Taxonomy (NCBI): domain Eukaryota; kingdom Viridiplantae; phylum Streptophyta; class Magnoliopsida; order Brassicales; family Brassicaceae; genus Cardamine; species Cardamine occulta. The sequence goes on along the minus strand of CM051377.1, from coordinate 9,306,555 downwards.
AAAGTACAAATCCCTAGCTTTCTTTGATAGTTTATCATAGCTGAATCATTGTTGTAAATCAGTAATTTCGGAGACTTCACATGATTAAATTTCTCAGACCTAACATAAAAACTCACAAAAAAATGTGCAACCATGATCTTTAGTGGCTTGGTAATAGATAGCCTTGTCGATGCATGCAAGCCGAAGGTATAGTTAAGATTATTGAAAAATTCATTTCTAATTAATATATTAGTACCACATTAAGCCATTGACCATAATATAACTCCCAATATTTTTTTGCCTTTCTAAACGTCTAATTTTGATGATTTCAACTTAAGTTACAGGATCATTCATATACAGAACCATGATGCAATTTGCATAAACAACAATTACAAGAATCAATTTACCAGAAAAAGAAACGAATATTAACAAACCGGTTGTTGTTAATAGAGTAAATCTGTTATTTAATTTTCAATCATCCTAATCGATGCAAACCGGTTGTGAATATTATACTTGCTCACCCGAGACGGTAACAGTTTCTTTTCTATTCTTAAAGCTTTAATTTATTTTCTGGTGCATGCAAACCCTTTTTTACAAACCCTTGAATGCATGGTTTTTCTCTTGACGAAAATAAAGGTTGATCAATTACATTTACTTTTACTTTTAAGAAACTGGAAAATAGAATCCAACAACCTATCAATAATGTGGAGAAGTGATTGCAATTTTTCTTTCCATGCCAATAATTGGCTCATAAAATTTCTTTCCATGCCACGGGGTCCCACTTCGTTAGAAAATTCAATACCACAAACTTAACATACATCACTCTTCACAATCTCTTATATAAGAACACCTCCTCATACCCGCTTCTTGGCAAGCCAAATAACATTAAACCAATACGTGTTGTATTAAAAAGAGTATCTACTGATTTTATTTTGAATATTGCCCATACATTGCATTCATATTACCTCTAGATATGGCTTCCATTATCTTCTTGATTCTAACTATATTTTTGAGTTCCAGAACTTCACTAGCCACATCTCGTGGTGGGTTCTTTGAAGCTTCTGCCACGGAGAAACATGAGCAATGGATGGCTCGATTCAATCGTGTTTACTCCGACGAATCTGAAAAAGGAAACAGGTTTGATATCTTCAAGAAGAACTTGGAGTTTATCCAGAGCTTCAACGTGAATAGGAACACAACATATGACTTAGATGTCAACGAATTCTCTGATCTCACCGATGAAGAATTTCGTGCGACACACACCGGACTAGTTGTGCCTGAGGGTATAACGGGAATTTCAACTTTGAATTCCGACAAAACGGTGCGGTTTAAATATAGTAATATTAGTGATACTGGCCAGAGCATGGATTGGAGAACAGAGGGGGCCATTACACCCGTTAAGTATCAAGGCCGATGTGGTAAATATTTAAGCTCTTTTTTTTTTTTAATCAACAACATGCATTATGCAAGCTTAACATTATTATTATTATTATTATTATTATTATTATTATTATTATTATTATTATTATTATTATTATTATTATTATTATTATTATTATTATTATTATTATTATTATTATTATTATTATTATTATTATTATTATTATTATTATTATTATTATTATTATTATTATTATTATTATTATTATTATTATTATTATTATTATTATTATTATTATTATTATTATTATTATTATTATTATTATTATTATTATTATTATTATTATTTTCTAAATTTTAAATATGTAGCTTAATGGGAAAATAATATATTGTTCAGAACCTCTTAGTCATTAAAAATAATAATAATTTAGGTTTGTTTACATGAAAACATAAATAAATTATAAGGAAAAAACAGATTGCTAACCAATTTGGAATCAGAAAAGGCTTTTAATAAAACGTTATATTTATAAACATGTTTTAAAATGGAACAGGAGGATGCTGGGCGTTTTCCGCGGTGGCTGCGGTGGAAGGCATTACAAAGATTTCTAAAGGCAAGCTTGTATCGCTATCAGAGCAACAACTCTTAGACTGTTCTACAGACTTCAATCAAGGATGTCGCGGAGGGATAATGTCAAAAGCTTTTGAGTACATAATCAAAAACGAAGGCATCACCACTGAAGATAACTATCCATACCAAGAATCACAACAAACTTGTAGTTCAAACACTCAGTCATTGCCTTCTCCTGTTACTACAATCAGTGGATATGAGACAGTTCCGATGAATAAAGGAAGCCTTGCTACAAGCAGTGTCTCAGCAGCCTGTTTCTGTGGGAATAGAAGGGACTGGTACCGCGTTTAGGCACTACTCGGGCGGGATATTCGATGGAGAATGTGGAATGGATTTGCATCATGCGGTCACAATTGTTGGCTATGGAATGAGTGAAGAGGGGACTAAGTATTGGGTGGTGAAGAATTCATGGGGAGAAACTTGGGGAGAAAATGGTTTTATGAGGATCAAGAGAGACGTGGACGCACCCCAAGGAATGTGTGGTTTAGCCATGCTTGCTTTCTATCCACTTGCTTGAATAAATCTACATTGATTGGTGTGTTTGAAGTAAGTGAAAAACACAGAGATTAATACAGTATATGTTGTTTTGAAACATTATGGTCCCCGCGTTTTCGTGGGAATATTTTTTTTTTTTGACTCTATGTGGGTGGAAGAATATTAATACGTAAGCACCGGAAAAAAGAGAGACTTTATTCATGTTAGTTTTCAGAAAATGAAAACATATACTACGTCATAATTAGTTTAACATAGATTAAAGAAAAAATACCATAAAAAAACTTCCAACTCAATACATTTTTCTAACTTAAAAATCCAACTTTTTGTATTTCCAGTTAAAACTTCTAATTAAATAATTTTTTCAAAACAAACCTTCAAATAATCTAAAGTGTGCATGATGTTGGATTGACGCTAATTTCATCTAAAACCGTTAAACAAAAGTTTTATTTTGTCTAAAAATTATTATTTTTCTATTTAACTAGAAAAAGCTAAAAATATTTAAAAAAACAGAAAACAAAACAAAAATATAATTATTTTATTTTATAAATATTTTATTTTAAAATAAAGGTAGATATGAATTATTTTATTTTTATAAATATAATTTTTAAAATATATATAATTTTTATTTTTATAATTTATTTTACAAAAATAAAAATATAATTAAAAATATAAAAAATAAAAAAAATATAATTTTATTTATATTATTAACAAACATAATATAATAATATTGTTATATTATGTTAGCCTGATTTTGTATGGCCATATTAATTACTTGTACCCTTGAATAAAATTCCCACAAGACATTGTAAAATATAAACTACATGTAATTATAATCTAATATTACATGCTCTGCTTTTGAATTTAAGAGATTACGGACTTCAGTCCAGAACCTCCTAGTAATTCAAAAAAAAAAAAAATTATAATCTATAGAAGTTTTGTTTGTTGTCTCTGTTTCCAACATGGATTGCTTTGTGTGGATACTTCGCCTTCTTACACCCCAAAACGTCATGTGTGGAATCTAACAAGCTCCCCTTTGACATGTAAGTCAGTAAACGAATGGTTTTTCTTATATTTATTAGTTCTACTATTGTGTTTGAGTATATATGGATGATGGATTTGTTGCAATATGGTATGAGTTCAGCCAGAAATTTTTTTTGTTAGTAAAAGAGATTCATTCTCTCTTAAACTTATGGTTGAAGACAAGAGTAATTAATAAACTTAAATTACTTTTCTGATACAAATTTCAAGCTAACCAATACAAAGAAACGACCAAGAGACTTGTAGAAAAAATAAAATAAGAAGAAATGAAGACGTTTAATTTTGATTAAAACAAGTAAATAGGAAATTTTGGTCTTCTAGCTGTTGGAGAAAAAGGCTGTTAACTAAGGAGGCTGAATTTGATGATAAGGGTGATTCAAATCTATTGGGTGCTTCAGAAATGGAATGGAGTAATCAATCAAGAAATGCAACTATGGGTATATTTCGCTAAACGCCTCGTGATTTGCGTCCATTACAGAAACTCTTAGCATGGTTGGGAAGGAAATGGCACAATTTGTAAAGAAACTTTATGAAAAAACTCAAGCGAACCTAAAGCGACAAACCGAGAAGTACATGTTCGACCAGGACCGAACCTGGGCAAAAGTAGATGAAATCCATACTTTAGGTACAAAAATATAAAATAAATTTTAGAGGCATCAAATTATGAACATTTACTATGGCGCAGTGGCTTTTACTATAGGTTTTTACTTCGTGGAAGCTGGTATGAATCCCAAACATCATTTTTATGACTTACCATTTTATAATGAGGTAAATTTTATTAGGATTTCTAAAAGTAATTTCGGACCAGACCTATTTGATTGATGAAAATATATGATTCTAAAAATAATTTTTTAAGAGACTTTATTCTACTTTAGACACCAAAATATATTGAGTTCGGCATCACGCCAAAGATTAGAAAGTGCAATACAAAGTTGTGTTTCAGCCCAATGGGTTTTCTTAAATTTTCTGAACACATTAAATTTTAGAGATTAAATTTTAGAGAAAATAGTTTATTTCAAGCTATGTTCAAAAACTCGGTAAGTGCTAGTCGGGCCTAGATTTAGGCATAACGCCTAACCAATGTAAATTGGAGATTAATCGAGGATTAGTTTTAAAACTATTTTAATATTTTAAAAATATATTAAGTTATATTAAGATGACAAATGATGCCGTCAAGCAACTTATGAATTTATTCATGTGTTAACATTTTAAAGAGACACATGGACACATGTAAGTAACTAACTAATAACTATTATACTAAAAAAACATTAAAAATAGAGAGAACAATAAAAACACTAACAATTAAAAATTTGAAGTCTAATACATGATAACTAAACAGGTGGTGAAAATGAACAATGCTAAAGAATATTGAACGCGGACACCATCACTTGGAAACCGCCCACCTGGAATTATGGGAACTTGTCGTCCTCCACCTTGACTAGTAATAGATGGTCTAGTATTTTGGCCACTGCCTCCACCATCACCACCATCTCCTCCACCGTCACCATCTCCGCCACCACCGCCACCACCTTTTCCACCTTTGTTCCCTCCAGATCCACCACTTCCTCCACGACTTCCACCTCCACCGCTTCCACCACGGCTTGAGCTTCCTCCTCCACTTGTGCCACCTCCTCCACCTCCGCGACTTCCACCACCACTGCTGCTTCCACCTGAAGAACCACCTCCTCGAGAGCCTCCACCCCCACCCCCACCTCCACCTCCACCACCACCACCACCACCACCACCTCCACCGGCAAGCTGTCTTCTTACAAATTCAGTCGGAAACGACATCATATTTACGGTTAAGTGATGACGTTTTAGATCAACGGATGAGATAGAGGCTTGGTTAAGTGAACCAACGGCTTTGATTTGCGTATGAATTAGAAGGGATAGAATTATATGAAGCACTATGCTACGCCTTTGGACTTCCATTATTTTGTATATACGAATCGTACACCTCCAATACCAAGCCACGACTCTATTTATAAGATTCTAAGTACGTAACCGCATAATTTTATAACTTTATCCTTTGGTTGACTATTTCCAACGCGACTTTCAAAAGTTGAAGCTTCAAAGAAGCTTCATTGATTTGATTGAACTTTACTAATTAGGATAAAAAAAACTTTTCTCTTGCGTCTATAATTTGATTTGTTATTTTAACATAAGATTCCATTTCCATTTTTCCGTTTTAGATTTAAATTATTACTTCATATATAATATATAAAGTTTTCATAGAGCTTTAAGGTGACAGTAGACCAGCTCCTAGTTTAAAACTCCTAATTTATCCTTCACCCAAAACTAGTAAAGTTAATTTTTTTTTGGGTGTGTCATCAAACTAAGTTAAATTAAGTTTGACCAGTAAAATTAAGTTTAAGGTACACAATATCATATTAAACAGGGACACATACATAGATTTTAACAATGGATCAATTTGTCAACTCATTTTAAATAGGATGACATTAACTAATAACAGCATGACAATCAAGTTTCTTTTATTAAAAGATAGTACTGTACAATCTTTTTATTGCAAAACTACTATTGATTTACGTGTGGGATTCTTTAGTCTAAGTCAAACGGAATTTTAGACCAAACATATAATTTGATTTGAATAGTATGATTAATCAACATATTTTATATAAGTATATTTATCCTTTTCACGTATGGCATGCATTTACTTCATCATAGCTGTTTGATTATTAAAATAAGAAAAACGGTCTCTACGTAACATGCAAATTTAGACAATTTGGTCTACAGATTAAAAGTAGAATTTTTCCATTTAAATTAGAGATAATTTTTCAATTGGACAATTTTCTTGGAAGTATTACACAGTTTACTATTTAATTTGTCAATTAGACAATTTTTTTGAAAGTAGTACACAGTTTACAATTTTTTTTTGAAAGTATTACACAGTTTACTATTCAAAATTGGCAAAATTGACAGTGTTTACTATTCCACTAATGATATCTTGTATAATAAAGAAAATTAAGATGACAAAAATATCCTTCTAAAAGAGAGTTAGGAGTATACAGAGTGTATTCGTACACTCGACGATATGCAGAATATATCGTCCACTTAGGGGTGTACACTATTGGTATACAAAGATGTATACTATTCTATACGTACACTATTCCAACTGTACACTGGTATATCATATATATTTTGTTTTGTACATCTTGGTGTACACATTTATGCCCCATACACTTACGTTTGGACACTGACGAGTGCATACTTATGTTCGTACACTGATGGCTTGCACACTAACGCATGTACACTTACATTTGTACACTAACGAGTGTACACTGATGTTTGTTGAAAATATTGATGGCAATAACATAAATATGTTGTATTCCTTAGGAAAAGAAGGTATTGCAATTAGTACCAAACAGTAAAATTGTCTATTTAACAAATAATGAATAGTAAACTGTCCAAATACCATATTAAGTTTGAAAAACTGTCTTATTTGCCAATTCACCATAGAGATTATATGTGGTAACTCTTGAAGCCACACACGATAAGACGGTGCGGAAATGGGGAGTTGAATCCAAAATCAAAGTGTGATCGGTCCATACCAGACCTAGTGATCGGTCGATCACATTTCAAGATTAAACCCAAAACCAAACATATAATCAGCTAACACAAGCTAGTAATTGTCCACTACAGAACTTCATAAGCATCACACCGATTTGGCATCGGCCAAACGTATCGGGATAAGAGAACCATGACTGATCTAGCCTCTCCTCTCACCAGTTCAAAGATACATGTGGCTAAAGACATTTGCCACTATTAGTATCAAGTGTGTACCCCACCTAAACCAGAAGAAGCATTGATCGCTCCCATCGGGCAAGAGGTGGGTGATGCAAAACTTCTTCCTTCACGACAACACCAATATACGCCCTAGTTTATGAGGTTTGACTAAATCTAGCATGATTAGATACATGTCAATTATATAGTTATTTGATGTTTATCTTAGCCAAGCTTTTGGTCTCATAATTTTCTTAATTGATTGATATTTTTTAGGTGAGAGATTTACAAATAGGGGCTCTTCGTCTGAAAGACAAGCGTAAAGATGGCACATATGAATGGCTGGAAACTACTACCTCGAAACCACAGTTTTAAACTTTTGCTTATGTCGTAAAGACAACCATGTTAGATTATCAGTCACCTTTGGGACATCCTGCTTTTTCTATTATTCAAAAAGTAGTTTCTCAATTTGTTTTAGGATCTGCATGTTTTGACCTAAGATACAACTCTTGAATGATAAGGATCTTCGTGTATGTATCATCTCGCTCTTGGATCAAAATGCCGTTTATCGTATGAACATAATAAAACATTAAAAAACCAATTTTAGTAAATGTAAGAAACAAAGTTTACAACCCATATAAAAATTTATAATAACCTTATAAAAACGTTTTATTTAGCTTTATAAATCCTTATAAAAAATTTATAAACTTATATTACGAATGTAAGAGTTTTATGATGTTTTTGTTATTACTAATCATTTGTGTTTTTGCAGATAATTAATTTCTATGTCAAATGGTAACAACCCTAATATAACAACGGTAAATATCCTTGACCTTTTTAAACCTTATAAAAACTTATAACAACCCTTATAACCAAGTTTATAAGAACCTTTAACCCCTTAAAAACTAGGTTTATAAAAACCTTCAAAACAAGTTTACAAAAACCTAAAAACCCAAGTTTTCATAAGATTTTACAAAAACCTAAAAACCCAAGTTTTTATAAGTTGGTTTATAATACCTATTTTACAAATACCCATTATTAGGTATTACAAGTTTTTATAAGTTGGTTTATAAAATTTATAAGTTGGATTATAAAACCTATTCTACAAGGACAACTATTAGTTCTTATATGGTGTTATAAACCGAATTATAAGGTTTTATAAATTGGGTTATAAAACATATTCTAAAAAGACAATTATTAGTTTTTATAAGGTTTTATAAGGTTGTTTACTAACTTTTATAAGGTTTTATAAATTGGGTTATAAAACCTATTCTAAAAAGACAATTATTAGTTTTTATAAGGTTTTATAAGTTGGTTTACTAACTTTTATAAGGTTTTATAACCTAACTTATAGAACTTTAGAAAACCTAATTTTGAAGGTCATTATTAAGTTTTTATAAGATTTTAAAATGCTTTATAAATCTTATCAAAAGTTGTTTTTAATAAAGTTTTATAAAATTGTTTATAAAACCTTATAAAACCAATTAAGATGGTTTTTAACTTGATTTATAATTCTATTTTACAAAAACCTTTTTTAAAAGATTCTTTTAAGAACCTTATAAAACCTAATTTTGAAAACCATTATTAAGGTTTTATAAGATTTTAAAATGTTTTATAAACTGTTAATTTTATTTTTCGGCATCAATGTTTTATAAACCTTATAAATAAAAAATTTATAAGCTTTTATAAGGTGATTTTCAAAACCTTATACAACCATTTAATAAGGTTTTTTTAATTAGTTTATAAAACCTAATTTTGAAGATTATTATTAAGTTTTGATAAGATTTTAAAATGCTTTATAAACCTTATCAAATCTTTTTATAACATTGTTTATAAACTCTCTTTTTTTCAAACCATACATTAATTAGAATAAAACTCTTTGATTGGTTGCTTAAACAGGAGGAGAAATGACGATTGCATAATAGAATAGAAAATGTTACAATTGGATCTTTTGAAAGCATTTACCCAAGACGAGCAAATATTCATATTATTTGAAAGTATTTATAAACCAACTTCTAAATTATAAAAAACTTTATAAAACAAACAAAATTGAATTGAATTAAGCTTCTATTGACATGTGGTTTATAAGAAATATTATAAAACCTTATAAAATTCAGAAGAAATGATGATTTTATAAAAAAATTATAAACCTTATAAAGTCTTATAAAAACATTATAAAATTTTCACCTAAAAATATCCATTAAATCTCTATGTTCTAAGTCATTATGTTGTTTCACTTATTTGGACTAAGATTGCACAAGGCCAAGATCTCCCTTCGGTCCAAATATTCAAAAGATGGTAGTCATTCTTTGCAATATTAAAGGATAACGGAAGTGAATAACATAATATATATATTTTTGTTTATGAATACTTATTTTTTTGTGAATGAACCATTTTATCTTTAATTATTAGGGATAGAGTATGTGATTTCGTTACATGATAGAGTTATATCATCAAGTTTTTGTTCCCTCTATTATTTTTTTTTATCCCATTTTGAATATCCATCTATGATAGAGTTGAAATTCACCATGTTTATTCACTACAAGAAAACAGCCGGAATCTGACGGCGATATCCGTCGAAAAACCGTTGGAATAAGCCTATTCCGACGGTTTTCCGACAGATATCGCCGTCAGATCTATCTCGCCGGAATTGAAAACTGCATCAGAAATCCGTCGATATTTCCGACGGATTTCCGACAGAATTCTGGATTCGAATACCCGTCGGAAAACCCATCGGAATCATGCCGTCGGTATATCGTCAAAAAGTTCCGACAGCTATCCGACGGCTATCCGATGGTGTTCCGATTACTAAAAACCGACGGGTAACCGATAAAATACCGACGGACCTTATTCCGACGGATTACCGACAGACCTTATTCCGACGGATATCCGACGAACCTTATTCCGATGAATATCCGACGGACATAATTCCGACGGATTGTCGACGGTTTTTTTTTTTTTTTTTGATAATAATTTGAAAATTCTAAAAATATATAAATTAAAAACTAAATTTAATTTTGAAAATAGAATTAAAATTAATATTTAATATTATTGAAACTTAAAAAAATTCAAATAAAAAAAAACATAAATATTGTTTTCAAAATAATTAAAACTAAATCTATGGTGGTGGTGGTAGTTATCGAGACATGAAAGCGTCCATCCGAGCAATCATCGCTTGGTGATCCGCCTCCAATTTTTGAGTTCTCTCCCGTTTCGCTTCGTGATCCACCTCCAATTTTTGAGTCCTCTCCCATTCCGCTTCTTGCTGCAACCTATCCGCTTCTCGAGCTGCTTTTAGGCGTTGCATCTTGGTCTTCATTTCTTCCATTTCAACGTCCCTTTGTGCGAGCTACGCCCTAAGATCGGAAGAATCTCCATAGAAATGTGAAGTAGCCGAAGATGATCCATCGTCCGGAAGACCAAAAACTCGACCTTTGGTCTTCAGAGTACACTGCAGTAACAAACGAAAAGTTGAATAAAAATTCAAAATAAATTAAAAGTTGATTAAAATATAAACTTTACTTACCTCATAGACGAACTGGTTGATCTTGTCGAAAAGAACTTCGGTGAAGGGAGGGGTTTCTTCAGTGAGAGGTTGAGAAAGCAAGAACTCATCACCCATATTCCTGACGTTGTCTATGATCTCCCGAGCTACCGCATCATGGATTTCATTGTCCTGCCTACTGGTGTGTGCATCCTGGAGCAATCTGAGGGTAGAAGGTTGGACACCTTCTTCCCGAAACTGCAAAATTAACAAATTGAGTAAATTTTATGAATCTAAAACTAAAAAAATAACGTATTGAGTAAACAAAAAACTTACTAGTTGTTTTGCCCTTGTGACATATTGGAAAGCATTACTGTTGTCTTGGCAATAGGGCACGATAATCTTCCATGAGTTGTCCATCCATATAACATACCATATGCTGGGAAATCGCTAATGGTCCACATAAGAACCGCACGCATCCTAAAATTCTGTTGGCACAAAACATCAAACACTTCGACACCGTGACTCCATAGAATTTGTAACTCATAGATCAATGGCTGGAGGAATACATCAAGTGATCTCTTTGGATGCTTAGGGCCGGGAACAAGAACGGAGAGAAATAAAAACACTCGACGCATGCACATAGCAGGGGACAAATTGTACGGTGTTACAATTACGGGCCACAACGAATACTGCCTTCCATGCTTCCCTAATGGGTTGAAACCATCTGTACATAAACCGAGGTACACATTTCTTCTCTCAAACGCAAAATCTGGATATAACGATTGAAAATGTTTCCACGCTTTTGCATCTGAAGGATGTGTAATCTCTCCATCTTGACGATGCTCTGCATGCCATCTCATTTGCTTTGCCATGCGCACAGATTGATATAACCTCTTTAACCTCGAAGTCAACGGTAAGTACCACATACGTTTAAATGGAATTGGAACTCTCCCACTAGTATCCTGAAACCGTGGTTTACGACAAAATCGACAACTTATCCGGTCTTCATCTTCTCTCCAATATATCATACAATTATCGATGCACACATCTATCACTTGATACGGCAAACCAAGACCAGCTATAAGTTTCTATACTTCGTAGTATGATGCCGGTGCAAGATTATCTTTAGGCAAAATATCTTTCACAAAATCTGCTATCCATCAACACATTCCTCAGCCAAATTGAAGTCCGTCTTAATGGTCATCATTCTACTAGCAGATGATAAAGGCGAATGACCTTCTCTACACCCATAATATAATTGCTGGTTCGCTGCGTCTAACATATCAAACAATCTTCTAGCTTCTACATTTGGTTCTTCAATCCGATCCTCATCTATTACGGTCGATGGCAAATTCTCTCAAAATGCATCATTCACCATCTCGACGGTACCTACACCAAAATCTACTTCCGTTCTATGTTTTCCTAAGCTATCCGCAACATAGGGTTCACTGCTACTATTACCATAATCATAATTTTTCTCTCCATGTAGATACCAAATCTTGTAACCCGGTATAAACCCATTGCGATACAAGTGATGCCAAACCATATCTATCTTGACATTATGAGAATTGCAACAAATTGAACATGGACATTTCATCTTACCACTTTTTTGCACTCGCGGTTGATTTCCGGCAACCGTCATGAACTCGCATATACCTCGTGCATAACCATCGTTTAATAACTTCAACTCCGGATCAAACATTTCTTCGTCCATCCACGATCTAAAATATCTAGAAGAAGATATCTCTCTCTTGACGTGATTTTTTAGAATTGAAGTGTTGAAATGTAAAAATTGTGATTGAATGGAGGAGTATGGAAACATATATATAAGAACGCTTACCATCGGAAATCCGACGGAAATCCGTCGGTTTTAAACGGCTATTACAACGACTATATTAACGTTCATATATTCCGACGGATTTATATATGTCAGAAAAATACCGACGGTCAACCGATGGATTTCTGACGGTTTTAAACGGCTATTAAACTGGGTATATTAACGTTCATATATTCCGATGGATTTATATCTGTCAAAAAAATACCAACGGTCAACCGACGGATTAATATCCGCCGGAAAATACCGACGGGAAACCAATAAATTTCCGACAGAATTGTCAATTTTCATGTTTGTCGGAAATACGACGGAATTATTTTCCGTCGGTTTTGCGGTAGATTTCTTGTAGTGATTGTTTATACTTAATATATGGTTACAGCAATATTTTATATCCTCATAACTATTTGCTTACCCAAAGCTTATCCAAATGTTGACGACAAAAACAAAAGACTACAAAACAAAAAAAACTTATCCAAATGTTTCTTCGCAGAAGGTCGAATGTTCCTTCCACATGGAAATCGACTCCTGTGATTGGGAAAAGAGTAAATTTGTAATCGCCAGTTTTCTTTAGTCTCCGAATACCCTCTTTGGTTAAAACTTTCGAAACACCACAAGCAATCATGTTTCCTAAGATGCGATAATTAGGATTGAACTTCTGAAGCCCTTTCTGAATCCTATCTTTAAGTTGCTCAAAAGGAAACTTTGGTTCGAGCCAGAGATTCTCAAAATCATGAAAAACTTTGACATCCACCACTTTTCCCTTTCGATGGCTCATGATCGCTCCAGAAAAGAAATAGAGGTAGAAACGAGATCATTCAAGTTTATAGATCATTGTGATGGTTACAAATTTACAATTGAAAAACCAAAGCACAAACATCACTGATTTGAAAAGCAAACTAAAATCATTTCAAAGACAATAAAGCAAACTGAAATCATATCATGTAAAACATATAACAAGTAAACACGTTCTGTTCAAAACCAAAGCACAAAAGCACAAAGCGAGCTGATTCTGTAATACCAAAGCTAAACATTTCAAAGACAACAAAGCAAAATGAAATCATATCATGTAAAACATGTAACAAGTAAATTAAACTCTAACCCTAAAATGCTCCAAGGGTTCAGATCTTGGGAAACTATATATGCTATTCCGAAGTAAGCATCTCAAGTTCTCTTAGAGATAAAGAAACACAATAAGAAATAACACTAACTCGTCTTTGATCTTCACTTTCTCTTTTGCTTGAACTGGTTGCTCATTCATCTTGCCAATCCAAAACTTGAAGGTTTTGAAGCTTTCCAAGATCTGAACCCTTGGGATTGTTGAATCTTGATTCAGCTCGATTACAATTTCATAGGCATAAGAAGACCGCGGTTTCATTTGTGAGACTTAGAACACTTAACTTGTAATTAATCCCTCAAACTGATTTACATGTGTAGCTATACTTCCATATCTGTGTGTTACCTACTTAACTAATAAGAAGAACTTTTGTTCCCAGTTCATATTTCAATCTATCTAAATCTAATTAACTATTCAAAGTTTCTCCAAACTAACTGCTTCCATTCAGATGCTTCAACTAGTAAAGGTCACCAAGACTACAGGGCAGCAAAAGCCTACAGGTAACGTTTTCACATTCAGTTTATCATATAGTCCCTCTGATGAAGCATAAAAATGAACAACACAGTTTTATAAGGGAAGGCCGAGAAAGAATGTTCATTAAGCTCTATCTCTTTTTTAGAGATTACATGTACAGCAGATTAATATCAGCAATTAACGAAAAACTAGCCTTATAATAGCCAGCAAAACCCGTAAAACTGCCTTAGATCTGATACAAGCCAAAGATTTCGTCTTCGAACTCGTAAAAGACAAGAGATAATTTAAGCTAAACATTCCCTTTAACCCAAGTCTCTTTCTGAGAATTAGGTTAATTGTTGGAGGTTGAATTCTCATTAGCAGTAAGACCTATATTTATATAGGCCATGATACAACTTAGATTTAACCTAAACATAAAAACCAAAACATCCAATCCTAATGTTAAAAGGAAAACTCCCAAATATTAATTAAATTAAATAATTAAACCAAAATAACAAAAACCAGAACACCAAACTATTTTCATGTACCATTACTCCCCTCCTAGACTAGGAGCTTGTCCTCAACCTCCAACATTTGTATGTCTCCACTAGCTGCTCCACGTACACCCACATTTTCCACCCCTTTGAAGACTCTTAGCAAGTCTTGTGTTTTTTCTCAGACTTCCACCTCTTGTGTTTAATTTTCAAATCTGTTGTCTTCCATTTCTTCTTTCGTTTTCTCCTCCACGAAAACCTTTTGATAAACCCCTTATATGTGTCCTGAATTTTCAACTTCTTACGTCTATGATATCCTTGACGTTCTCTCTCCAATACCATCAATTTTTTTTCCATCAAGCTTCTCCCATGGTTTAAAGGCTGGTATTGTTAAAACCCTAATATCTCCAAGAAAAAAGTTAGAACGGCTCGCTGTAGAAACCCTTATCTTTGCCTCTTGAATCAGCAACTTTAGGACAGTGGGGGCTGTCAAATTTGATACTTCTGTGTACTCTTTACACTGTTTCAACATTAGTTTTGATGGCTCTGTCTTTGGCGTCTCTTGACGTAGCTTCTCTAGAGGTGAAATTGAAACTTTTGCTTTTTCGCCTTTAGAATTTTTTTGTTTTTCTTTGGCTTGGGAATTTGAATGAGAAGAATCCTTTGGAACAAAGTTTCTTTTCACGTCAAATATATTTTTTGTGAAACTCCTCATCCTCCGCCATCTGGTTAGGTTTTTCTGGCTTCAAATTCGAAACCACAACCAACAGCGGATCTGGCTTCGGAGACCTAGTTGATGGCGCCTCTACTACTTCATGGTTTTGAGGCTTGATTCAAACTTCGACGCTGAAGGTTCTAACACCACCGCATCCGGTGGTCACCGTCTCTAGCACCGCTTGTTGAATCTTTGTTGGCTTGTGAAGGATCTTGGGGTCAATCTTCATCGGAGACAACTTCTCGTTGATTCCGTTGATCTCCGCATTGATCTCAGCCCTCATAGCCTCAAACACCTCCAGAATTTTTGCTAACAGTACTTGAACAGCTTCTGTCCCTCCCATTGAATCGTCTTGCTCTGATACCAAATCGGTACAAGCCAAAGATTTCGTCTTCGAACTCGTAAAAGACAAGAGATAATTTAAGCAAAACCTTCCCTTTAACCCAAGTCTCTTTCTAGAGAATTAGGTAAATTGTTGGAGGTTGAATTCTCATTAGCATTAAGACCTATATTTATATAGGCCATGATACAACTTAGATTTAACCTAAACGTAAAAACCAAAACACCCAATCCTAATGTTAAAGGGAAAACTCCCAAATATTAATTAAATTAAATAATTAAACCAAAATAACAAAAACCAAAACACCAAACTCTTGTCATGTATCAAGATCTCACTCTTTTTTAACCTGTTTTCTTCTCTGATCTTCCTATCACTCCCATTACAACTCTCATTTTCATATATATACACCATCATATATCGCAGAACAATTTAAAATTAAATATTATAGTAACAAAGAATGTTAATAATCCTTCTATCATAATACCTTCTCTTGTTATGCCTTCTTAATCGACCTTCCTCGTTTTTAACTTCGTCTCTATTCAACTTCAGGTAGCAAACACATTGCTTCTTCAACTTCATCTGCTTGGTAATGCATCAGTTTCTCCAGCTGTGGTTTTTTATTGCAAAACTCTTCATACTCTTCTATATTTCCTCCTTTCTTCTTCACCTCAACCACCACAAGAGATGGTGTCAGCTCAAAGATCTCAACCATAATAGTCAAAGGTCCTTTAGCACCTTCTCTACAACCTTCTAGCCTCAGTCTCCGATCATTTTTCCTTACTGTAAAGCTCACAAGTTTTGCAGTATCTTCCAATTTCGATATGATCTTTGTCACAGGAGCACCTGATACAAACCTTGCGCCTTGTCCTCCTTCAAACAAACCCGAAAGATCGAAACTCGAAGAGAACGATATGATGTCAAATGCGTTTAGACTCGCGGGTCTTGGCATTGAACAACTCTTCTGAAGCAGTCGATGATGGGCCTGATGACAATGACGATGAATTGTCTTCATCATTGTCATCATCCTCTCTACATAACTTATCGTTTTCAATATAGAATTTGACATCTTTCAACCCTTTCTTGAACCATCTATGCTTCATGATCTCCAGTATTGTGATTCGGGTTTCCGGATTCGTATCTAGAAGCCGGGTCATAAGCCTTGTAAGCCCAGGTGAAAACCATTTAGGACAACGAAACTGGCCTTTGTATATCTTCTTATACATAACCATTATGTTCTTGTCATCAAACGGAAGATAACCAGCCATCAACACAAACAAGATCACTCCACAAGACCAAAAAAATCAGCTTTAGCAGCATCATAGCCTCTCCTTGTCAAAACCTCTGGCGCTAAATAAGCCGGCGTCCCACAAAACGTTTGGCATATTCCGTCTAGCTTGAGCTGCTCCAAGACAACCCCGAGGCCAAATTCCGAGACTTTAACGTTCCCTTCATCGTCCAAAAGCAGATTCTCAAGCTTGAGATCACGGTGGTAAACTCCACGGCTGTGGCAAAAAGCAACGGAGGAGATCAATTGCTGAAAATATCTCCGGCCGGTTCTCGAAGCCGGCCTTTAGCCACCGTATTGTAAAGCTCTCCACCTCGTACATACTCCATCACAATGTAAATCTTTGTCTTCGTAGCCATGACCTCAAGAAGGTGGACAATGTAAGGGTGGCGGACACGGCGGAGGATCGAGATCTCCCGTTTTATATGACCGGCCATTCCACTCTTCACGATCTTCTCCTTGTCGATGACTTTAATGGCGACATTCTCGCCGGAATTTATGTTCCGGGCTAAATAGACCTTAGCAAAGCTTCCGTGGCCAAGAAGCTTTCCTAGTTCATACTTTTCCATGAGAATGGAGCGTTGTGGGGTCCGTAGACTCTTCGGGCTCTCTGGACTTATCTCTTTCTTTGTGTCTTTAGCCACGATTCGACCGAGAATAGCCGCCATGAATTGTAGCGGCGTCGGGCCGGGGATAGTGAGTGGTGGAGATAGGACTTGAGCCATCGATGGGCTAAGACTTTTCTTTTGTGATGTGCTTGCTTTTTATATGTATCTTTTTGTTGATTCCGATAAGATTTTTACCGGAAAACAAACCGAAACAAGAGAATGAAATGAAGAAACGGACGAAATTAAAGGTTTGAACTCTACTAGCATTGTTCAAACCAATGATGTTGCGAATTGCGAGTTCAATGAGTTTAGTGTTATATTTTATTAAAACAGGTTGGGGACGGGTCCTACTCAAAGTTAAGACAAATATAATCCGCATTTATTTGGTCATCCCTTAACATTAAATATCAGAACTATTAAATCCCAAATTAATGGTATAGCCACTGTAATACTTTGGTTTCAACACTCATGATGAAATCAGATATTTTTGCAACTTTTGTTTGTCCATAGCGCGATAAAAGAGGAAGCTATAAAAAGAGCCACCGACGGTGAAATGACAATTGCATAAAAATAGTGTAATACTCCTCGCTTATTTTTTTGTACGGTAGAACGAGCCCTTCAATTTATTACCCCTATTAAAATCATGTTGACTATTTTGCAGACTCCTAGCTTATTTTTTTGTTTTTTTATTCTTTTCACAAATATATACTTTTTCAGTTTGAGATTTTCCTTTTCCACAATAAATGTTGTTTTCTTCATACGCAAAATATTTTTAAAAAGTTTTACTCTATTATATTACATATATATATTTATTTATTTTTCGTGAAAGAAGTTAATAGTTTTTCTAGTATTTGATTTTTTTGTAAACAAAATTTTCATTAAATACTATCTGATATTCTGTATTGTACCCTAAGATAGGTAATTGTAAGAAAGTTAGAAAATTTTATGTTTGGATTGTTTCACTTAGCACTATTTAAAACTACAAAAAGAAAATTAATAATTAATTTCTTTAACATAAAATTATTTAGGTCATTGGAATCAGACTTTGGATCATTGATTTTTCAATCGAAAAATAAACTATAAACTTCTCATGTTAAAAACGGTTTGACGTTTCATTAAAATAACGAATATTCAAAATTTAAAATATTTTAAATTTTAATCTCGACGATTGGTTAAAAAACTTGTTAGTATTATTTTGAACAAGTTGCTGCTATAGCCTATGGTGAAATTGGTAGCCACGCTGCTTTAGGAAGTCAGTTCTAGCATCTTAGGAAATATATATTGTAACAACCAGAGATTACGGCTTACTCATGGTTAGCAAACAAGATTTTAAAATCAGAGACACGGCTTACTCATGGATCAGATTGGCAACGGGAAATCCTGCAGATTCTGGACCGATAATTGGTCACCTTTTGGGAGCCTACAACACTACCTGGCAGGGGAAACAACTCACAGACTTGGAATACAACTAATAGCAACACTACATGATCTACATGGGCGCAATAGATGGTCTATTCCCCACCCGAGGTCTGAATTACAAGTTAGTATGAATGGATAATTGAAGACAGAATTGAAAGTAGGGTTTCTACTGGCCAAATCTATAACATTCTCAAAGGGCACAATCCGATTGTACCTTGGAAATAAGCTGTCTGGATAAGGTTGTATCATGTATGTATTTTCTCATTCCACAAACAAAAAGAAGTTTGAAAGTCCTTATTATTGCGATCCTGATACAATTTGTAAATATATTGTATTATATTTGTATAAGTGCTAAAGTTGTAACAAAAGCGTCTTTAGATGTTTATAAAAAGGGTTTGGATGTTCAAAAATCAAAAATAAACATGTATTTAGATAATAATAATTAATTTCTTTTTTTTGTTGTTGTAAGTCAGCCATAAAATATATCATTAAGCTAAATGCCTAAATCCTAACAACTTATACACTAGACAGTGAATTATTTACATAGAATTAAATTTGCACTTTTGGAAAACTGATATTTACAGGTCGGAACATAACATCGCTTGCCAACTGATTAATCTTTACATTCCTTGTACAACTAATACTACCAACCAATAAAGTTAATTTTACGTCAAATTTTCCTAACTTAATTGACTAGAAATTCCATATATTCCCATATACCGAAAAGTTATACTATTAAATTAAATTGCATGGAGATAAGATTTAGATACACATTCATTTAACGCCAAGCCAACTACCATGCTCCGTATTTGGGACCCATGCAGTAATGTAGGAATTGTAAAACTTGTGATTGCCCTTGTATCGTTAAAATATCTATATTTACTTATATATACACATCTTCATCATAATGTTTTCCTCAAGTGATCTTAATTTATACATTCTCCAATGGCTTTGCAGTCAAATTTTTTAGCTTTGTTCCTTTTCACTACTTTAGCTTTCTCATCTTGCCTCGTAGTCTCGGCCTCGCTCGTCGAAGGAAAAGTCTCTTGTTTTGACTGTCCTAATGATTACGATTACTCAGGTGAGTTCAATAGTCAATACCAAAATCTTATGACTAGACGTTGTAATAATTAACACTTATCAACTTATACAATTATGACAAGACTTTAATTATATCTTTGTTTTAGGAATCGCGATCGGTGTTAGCTGTAGCCACACAAACACAAGATTCACCGTAACAACAGACAAGAAAGGCGAGTTCATGTCGGAACTTCCCTCAGGAATCAAATCGAACTGTGAAGCTGAACTCAAAGGCGGCTTCAAGCAACTTTATGCTTCAAAAAAGAATGTTAAGTCGGACATTGTTAACCTAGGTGGTGACAAATATGGTCTCTCTTCAAAGTTGATCTTCTTGAAATCATGCCCAAGAAGCCTCGGATCTTTTGGTTCATCCAAGACCGTTGATTTGCCTGTTCCTCCGGAGTGGGGGCTTGCTCCGACCAGTTATTACCTTCCTTTCCTTCCTATTATCGGTATCCCATAAGACGCGCCGTTTCAATCTTTAATGTGTTTCATGTAATGTAATATATTTATGATATATGTTTAGAGACATGTAACATGAAGTTTGTGTGTGATTTAGTGTATGAAAATGGTTGGTGTGTGTCCTTTTATGAAACCAAAATTTAATATGAAATCTTTTTAAGACTTTCTTTATTTTAACAACTACCGTCTCTGTCTACTCCAAAACGTCTGAGTTGGGTCGATGGAATTGGAATGCAAAAAGGCGAAAGAGTTGGAAACATAAAAGATTAGAAGAAGACATGGTCATGAGTTTAGTGCTAATTTTTGGCACATAAGTCTCAACTGAGGTTGTACCAAGTTGCACAATGGCAGCTCACACAATCTCAATTTATCTCAAATGTAAAACTCACTATCTCTCGATTTATATCATACCGGAGAGATGAGCTATAGAGATAGTTAAAGACGAAAATACCCTTTGTCGCTGCAACAATATACAACAGACCACCAAGTGACTCTCACGTGTTCATTTAACACAAAAGAAGGAGAACTTCTGGTTCCCTCTGGAGCGTGTCGATACTTAGAGCATCATTATCGGCAGGTTTTAATGAGTTTCTTAATAAGTTTCTTAGAATAAAATATTGTTTAATTAATTAAAAAGAAAGTTTATACTTAAGAACCGTTTCTTAATTAAGCAACTTAAGAATCAGTTCTTAAGTTATACGTGGCATCATGTCATTGGTCCGACGTTTTGAGTAGAAGAAATCATTTTTCTCTTCTTCTCCTCGCGATGTCCGTCTCTGGCTGAATCGTTTGGCTTCTCCGGTGGATTCCACTCAACTTCCAGTGGATTCGATTCTTTCGCTCAATTCCGATGGACTGGCTTCTCCATTATGTCCTCCTTCTCCGTTGTATTGTCGATTCTTCGCAACCAGAAGAAGAAGAAACCATGGCTTCATCTGTAATCGCTTCGTCTCCCTTCATCTGTAAATCTTCCAAGGTTATTTATCATCTTCATCACCATTCCTTGTCGATTTCAATATATTTCGAGTTTCTAATTTTGAAATTTAGGAGTTTCTTCAAATTTAGGATTTTCTTCAAATCATCTCTGATTTCGATTCGTAGATGTCAGATATAATCGATCTGAGCTTATTTCCCTTATCTCTCGTGATTGTTCGTCCTTCTTACATGTTACTTTTTTTGGTTTTTGAAGGTGAAAACTCGGATGATGGTGATGGAGAAGATTGTGGTTAGAGGAAACTCAATCCGAATCAAAATCCCAAACCGATGGCTTAAGGTTCGTTTTTGAGAATTCCTCGTTGTAATGCTTTGTCGAGAAACATGGTTCCTTCTGCTTTGTTTGTGTTAGAGTTAGGTTGTTAGTGTTAATAAATGCATGTTGGTGTTACATCATGGTTGTGTTAGGTGTGTTAAATGGTTGTGATGAATGGTTTAGGCTGGTAGATATATGTCTACTCGTTCTGGTTATGTTCAATGCTTTCTTATGAATTTGTTTCTCTTCTATTAAACCTGTAGCTTCTTCATTCTCTTCCACTACCTTCTAAAACCACATTCCTTCTTCACTTGTCTATCATGTTTGTTTCTCTTCTATTAAACCCGTAGCTTCTTCACTTTCTTCCACTATCTTCTAAACACATTCCTTCTTCACTTGGTTCTCATCTTTCAAACACACTTTGTCTTGTCTTTCTCTCTTCTTTGACCTTCTCTGAAATGGCTTCTCTGAATCCATTTAGTCAGCCATCAAACTTTGTTGACCTGTTGAACAGTCAATAGGATAGTCTTCCCTTTACTTGCGTCGAACTTGGTTTATCACAAGTTCCTCTGTTTAGCAGTCAACATAACTCTACCTTCGGTGAAGACACTTCTGCTGAGCACAGAGAATGACGGAAATGGATGCCCACAGATGACATCTTGCTCATCAGGCTTGTTGTTAAACACGAGCAAGGACCCGGTGGTGGCAAACGAACAAAAATCTGGTGTCTTTTGGCAGCACATCGCAGCCTACTTTGCGGCAAGTCCTAAGGCCGCAGGCCATTAAATCAGAGAGGCGGGACAATGTAAGCAAAGGTGGCAAAAGATAAATGGTGTTGTATACAAGTTCTGCGGTGCGTATGAGACGGCAGGAAGAGAGAGAAGCAGTGGTGAGAATGAGAACGATGTTCTGAAACGAGCTCATGAGATCTTCTACAACAATCACGAGAAGAAGTTCACCCTCGAACATGCCTGGAAGGAGCTCCGGAATGACCAGAAATGGTGCGGCCTTTCTTTAACAAAAACTGATGGAAGCTGCAAAAGGAGAAGGTGTGATGATGGTTCACAATCATCAAGCACTCACGCTGATGGAAGAGAGAATCTCAATGATTATCACTCCGATGTGAAGACTCGGCCTCCTGGTGTGAAGGCATCAAAAGCCAGAGGTAAAAAGCCTAGCACTCCGACAAGTGAAAAACTTTCGCAGTTTCAGACCATGTGGTCCATCAAGGAGAAGGATTTGGCCATGAAAGAAAAACTCTCCAAGATGTCTCTACTTGACAGTCTAATTGGCAAAAAATAACCTCTTTCAGAGATTAAAGAAGCTCTAAACAAGAAGCTGATTATGGATATGTTGGATATTTAGCTTAATCTCATCTCCTTTGTTTGCATTTTCGGAATTGTGTTTCGTTTTACTTTGTTTCTTTGTTTTTCGTTTTACTTTGTGTTATACTTGTGTTTCAATCGAACTCCCTCGGCTGTGTAAAACACTTGTCTCCTGCATCATGTCTTGTTATGGTATTGTGTATACTTTCACAATCGGCTTCCACTTCTCTCATATATGTCTTGTTGTATGAACATGTTTTACGAGAAGATGGGAGAGTGGAGACTGGATTTGTTGAAAAGAAGTTAATTTTGTTTTAGACTTTGTATCTCTTTAATTTGTTGAATATAGATCAAAATGAAGGTAATTACGAAATGTATATATATATATATATATATATATATAACAAGTTAAAGTATGGTATATATACATCTATGTAATGGAAATTTAAATGAAGTATTTGACACACTTAAAATATGGTTACAATATGAAAGGCATAATCAAATATAACGAAATAGAACAAAATAAGGATGGATACAAAGTTGTTTGGTTCTTGTCGGCAAAAGTAAGCTACATGTTTTCTTACCACAAAATCAAACTCTTCGTATCTTTATAATGTGTATATATATATATATAACAAGTTAAAGTATGATATATATACATCTATGTAATGGAAATTTAAATGAAGTATTTGACACACTTAAAATATGGTTACAATATGAAAGGCATAATCAAATATAATGAAATAGAACAAAATAAGGATGGATACAAATTTGTTTGGTTTTTGTTGGCAAAAGTAAGCCACATGTTTTCTTACCACAAAATCAAACTCTTCGTATCGTAATATAATTTACATTCTTGCTTCTCTTTTTTTTATCAAATCTAACTCTTCGTCTCTTTATATAGTTTACATTCTTGCTTCTCTTTTTTTATATCAAATCTTCTTTTTATTTCTTTCCTCTCTCACTCTCCTTCTCTTATTCTTATCAAATCCACTTCTTTCATCAAAATATAAATCAATTATGGCATCTTCTTCCCATAATACCTTTGACGGATCATTTGATGAAAATTTCGATCAACATTTTGATCAAATATTCGATGAAACGTTTGATAATCTATTCATTGATCATGAGGAGGCAAGCAAGTCAAGAAAAAAGAGTTTTTATCAAAAGACATCGTGAAGAAGGACACATACGTTTATGGAACGACTACTTCAGTGACACTCCAACATATCCTGCCAATTTATTCCGCCGACGTTTTAGAATGAACAAATAATAGTTCTTGCATTTTGTTGATCGATTCTCCAATGAAGTTCGATACTTTCGATAGAAGAAAGATGCTCTTGGAAGGCCTGGTCTCTCTGCACTTCAAAAGTGTACCGCAGCAATTTGTATCTTGGCATATAGGACCTCGGCTGATGCGGTAGACGAATATCTCCGGGTTGGTGAAACTACTACTCGTGCTTGTTTGGTAAATTTCGTCAAAAGTATAATAAACTTGTTTGGTGATGAGTACTTAAGAAGACCCACACCGGAGGATCTTCAATGGCTACTTGATGTAGGAAGCATCGATTGTATGCATTGGGAGTGGAAGAATTGCCCTACCACTTGGAAAGGGCAATATTCACGGGGTTCTGGAAAACCCACAATCGTTTTGGAAGCCGTAGCTTCATATGATCTTGGGATATGGCACGCGTTTTTTGTACCTCCAGGTACCTTAAACGATACCAATGTTCTTGATCGCTCACCCGTTTTTGATAATATAATAAAAGGTCAAGCTGCGCAAGTGAATTTCTCTGTCAAGGGAGAGAATATCATTTGGCTTACTATCTCACAGATGAGATTTATCCAAAATGGGCAACTTTTATCCAATCTATTTCACTTCCACAAGGCCCAAAAGCATCTTTATTTGCTCAACATCAAGAAGCTACCCGAAAAGACGTCGAACATGCTTTTGGAGTCTTGCAACCTCGATTTTCCATTGTTAAGAACCCAGCACTTTTTTTGGGAGAAAGAACAAATAAGAAAAATTATGAGAGCATGCATCATACTCTATAATATGATAGTAGAAGACGAACGAGATGGACGCACTCAATATGATGTTTCAGAATTTCAACACAGAGAAAGAAATAGAAGTGCACATGTGGATCTTACTTTTTCTACAGAAATGCCTACAAACCTCCAAAATATATTGGGTGTTAGAACAAGAATTCGTGTTAGACAGCTGCATCAACAATTAAAAGCTGATTTGGTTGAGCATATCTGGCAAAAATTTGGATGTGATCAAGATAATAATTAAATGTTGTTTTGCTTTTATTTTTCAAAATCTATGTTTAAAATGTAATATTTTTATGTAGCTATGTTTAGTTAATAAAATAAATTCTATTTTTTTTAATAATTAAATTAAATTTTTTTTTTAAGAACCCCATTAGGGGTTCTACCAATAAAGCAGTAAAAACAAAAGTTTTTTTCACACAGTTTCTTAACTTCAAATTTATATTAAAATAGTACTTAAGAAACCCATTTGGGTTTCTACCAATAATGATGCTCTTAGGTAGTTAGGTGTTGATTGGTTTCTTCTTTACCATCCATAGATACATTTAGTGGCAAATCCAAAAATATATTTGACTAGAATCATATATATATATTAACTTTTGAAAATACTATCGAATTCTTCATCATTCTTCTTCTTCCTCTATGTTGATTCGCTGTAATCGTTAATTCTCTCGTATGTTGAGTGCATGTCCAGTGTCAACGTTTGACTATTGTCTACTGGTTTCATTTACCAATTCGGTTTCTTATCTGAATTTGGAAACCACCCTGGTGTAACTTTTGCACTGGTTCATACACTACACATAATTGCCATTACAACTTCCCAGAAACCACTCCGATTTTAACTCCCTTTAACTTCCCTCCCTCAATCCACCCTCTCACTGATAACTAGGTTTTTACACCGGTTCTATCAAATAAACCCTATGTATGTTGTAGTACAAAGGGTATCGATCCACGGAGTCTAAGTATCACGCACTAAAGATGCGGGATTCTAAACTAAACTAGAGCAAATAGAGATTTGGATTTAGAAAAACAAAGGAAATGAAAATAAGTGAAATGCAAAAAAGAAAACAAAGAGAAAACATTGGACCATGAGTTTAAATATTATGAAGATGAATTAACAAATAATCAATTCCAATAAGTTCACTAAACACTCTAATCATCAACTTGTCGCTAGGTATATAAAGCTCATAAAAGGTTCATTCAAGCATTTTATCGAACACCTTCTGGGTGTGAAATGTCTAAGCTCTAAATTATCAATTCCTTGACTAATATAGCATTAAGATCAACCTAAATGAAGGATCTAATAATAATCAACCTAAACAATCAACATCTAACTATCAATTCATCCTAATCTAGAATCACTCATGATCTAACAAAAAGACTAACAACCTAAATGAAAAAAAGATAAAAAGAAAAGATAAATATGGATATACAAAGTTATTGATGAAGAAATCTTTCAATAAAGTAACATATATGATGAAGATCAATCCAAATCAATCATAAGAGAGTTTGGGTATCAAAACAACTCTCAAGAAATGAAAACTTAGAGTTTATAAGAGTTAAGATAAGTATTTATAGGGAAGAAGTAAAAATAATTCGAGTAGGCATTGAAACACGTCTCAGCGGTGTACTGAAACCGCAGCTAGACCCCGCTGGTGGCCATCGGTGACATGATCCTGCTAGCTTCAACCGCTGCACTCCATCGACCGTAACACCAGACCCCTGCACCATCACAATGTTGTCTTCCCGCTGGAGCCTCACGAGATCATGAGCCTGCTGCAGTTCCTCGACAAAGTACCAGGGACTTTTCGTCACCTCCGCAGCGGCTACGTCTTCCCGTTGCACATCACCGCTGGTACTTCTCGACGTCTTCATGCCACTGGAGCTTGCCGTTAGACATTCTGGTTCATCATCAAATCTTTTCCTTTTTCCTTTACACCCATTTGATCCCTCATCCAAGCTTTAAGTCTCCAAGTCACCTAAATAGACAAAAAAAACTATGCAATATGCAACATATGCAACCTAGGACTTTAAAATGAGAAACTATGCATAACGAAACCAAAATGCATATTTATTCTTCTAAAATGATGTGAAATGGGATAAAATGCGAAATGCAAAATGCGTAAAACATGTAAAATATGTGGATATCACTCACCTCTTTAAATCTTTGGTCTACGGGATCCCATAAACTCTATCGATCTCTCACACACAAAAAAATTATGTATCTCACCTTTTCTCAACCTCCCCTCCAAAACGGAGCATCGTTACGATAGATAACAACACCAATTTGTTTTCGGTTCCAGCGGACCTCTGTTACGAATGCAACATGCACGTCTCAGATCAGCCTCTTGGTTCAAATCTGTGACATCCCGCTCAAGTTCATTTCTATCCAAATGGTGAACTTCATTGCTAGATCACTGGGACATGTTGTGAAACTGATGAGGCCGGTTTTGTGGAAACTCAACATTTGCCCGAGTATGTATACGATGGCTGCTAGACCACCCGTTGATCTTCGAACGCATGTTTCAGTTCGTACATGAATCCACTACTGTTACCTTTTGTTACGAAAAACCCGAGGAACCATTGTTTCATATGTCACTCGCTGCAACATGATATCAAAGAGTGCGAAGTCCCTGAAGAAGATGCAGCCATGGGTCACCAAGAACCAGAACATGATGACGACAACAATCACGGTATGCTGATGCCAGGGAACCCAATTCACAATGTCGCTAATAAAAACTCCGCTCCAAGCCTTGCCTGTCAACGCCATCTCTTCATCAGGCCATATTCTTGCACTTCCATAATCTCTACATCAACAAATTGATATGAGTACGGCAACGGTTTTGATTGATATCTGCAGCTTTTATCACAACTACATGGCTATCGGTGATCCAACTAAAGCTGAAGCGCGTAGACGTTGTATGCTCCTCTCCTAGGAACATACCAGAAATGCTACTATCCACGAGATCACTCAACCAATTGGGTCAGACCCAAGCTATCCAATCAAAAGATGCAGAACTGCGGCGTCCAAGGCCAGTTCATCCAATATCAATCAGAACAGAGGCGTGGCGGACCCGGTATCACCACATGTCCCATGAGAATAGCCAGTTGGAACTGTCAGGGCATTGGAAATAGCCCTACAGTTTGACGCCTTAAGGTGTTATGTCGTTGATACCTCCTAGACGCAATCTTTCTCATAGAGACGAAGCAACCGTTCAACTATGTTTGTGATCTTTTTGTTTCCTTAGGATTTCCCAATCATTTTATTGTACCTCATGTTGGTTTGAGTGGTGGTCTAGCCCTCTTCTAGAAAAACTCGATCGATCTCACTGTAATTTATCATGATGCAAGGCTTGTAAACTATATTATTAATGACAAATTATCTCCTTTCTAATTGTCTTGTATTTATGGTGATCTAAAGCTCTGATGCACTCGACAGAAGATAGCTCAGTGAAAAAGGAACAATAATACTAATTATGAGAAGGAAATTCAATTATTACAATTAGAATTGGAGACAGAGTTTCAACCACAGGTTCCAGAACCGAATGCTATCAAAACTATCAAGTAAAGACTCAGTCGAGCATATCATAAAGAGGAGATATTCTAGAAACTAAAAAGTCAGAATTGGTGGTTGAAAGAGGATGATAATAACACGAAATTCTTCCATGGGTGTGCAAAATCTTGTAAGGCAAGAGATCGTATTATCTCCATTACGGATAATAATGGCGTCGAGCATACAACAGAGGACACAATATCAAAAGTGGCCATTGAATATTTTGAAGAATTATTTAAAGGGTTTTTTACGAAGAATGCCACAGATTCGATTTCGGCTTTAAGAACTGCCATTTGTTGAGTTGCCTTTCGAAAATGTCATTTTTTGGTGGCACAAACCTTAGTGATTTGACCAAACTACCCTTCGTGTTCTCTGGTTATTTTCCATGAGAGTTGAAAGACAAGAATGCCAACCAAATAAACACACTTCTATTCGAGATGGACAACATTTTGCTGCGATGGACAAAACGTGTTTAAACATTTGTTAGATATTCTTGAAAACCCACAAAATTAGAAACAAATTATAGATAAATATAAACTGAAAACCCCCAGAAATCATGATCATCAACATTGATCAGTATTTTGGACAAAGAAACAAATGAAAAAAATCTAGGTACAAAAAAAAACCAATTCAAATCTTGAAATTGTTTTTGTTGAAGAAGTAGAGAAAGAGAAAGAGAAAGAGAAAAAAGAGTGACAAAGGAAGAAGAAAAAGAAGGTTAGAGAGAGAGAGGGAGAAAGAAAGAGAACGTTTGATGAAGAAAGAAGAAGAAAGAGAACATGTGATAGAGAGATTTGGATGGTGTATATTATTAATTGGAGGGTAGTTTAGTTTTTTCAATTTTCAGAAAGGGCAGGTTTGAAAGGGAATCAAGGAAGGAATATTTTTAAAAGAAAAAGTAGGATATGTGGCATTTCTTGTAATATTCCTTTATTTAAAAGATCATCAAACAACAACTGTGGAGACTTCTTTGATGACTTCCATTCGCCTATAAGCCAAGAGATGAATGACATGCTTACTGCAGAGGTGTCATATGAAGAAATCATCAAAGCCATCAAAGCGATCGAAGGTGATAGAGCCCTTGGACCTGATGGTCTTGCGGAAGCATTTTATCATTAGTTTCTTTCAACAATCAGTCTTGAAATCATCGTAGAGATCAAAGAGTTTCACCAATGATGTGGTTCCGCCTCTCCTAAATAAGAAAAACATATGCCTTATTTCCAAAATAGATCAGCCTACAAGAATGAGTAACTATCGACCGATAAGCTTATGCAATGTGGCTTATAGGATCATCTCAAAAATCCTCATTTGGCATCTTAAACCAATACTTCTATCGATTATTTCAGACCAATATACCGCCTTATTTCGTGGGAGACACATCACTGATAATGTTCTGATTGCTCATGAACTATTACACTCTCTAAAATCCAGAAAGTGACAATCCAAGACATATATGGCAATCAAGATGGATATCTCTAAAGCCTATGATCGCATATAATAGAACTTTATGGAGGAAACTATGTCTAGGCTTGGTTTCACTACTAGATGGATACATTGGGTTATGTCCTGTGTTCGTTCAGTCTTCTACTCGGTCCTAATAAACAGAAGTCCTTATGCCGATATTACTCCTCATCGTGGAATCCGACAAGGTGATCCAATCTCACCATATCTTTTTCGACTATGTGCTGAATCGCTTACACAAAGGCTTAATCGAGAGGAAGAAAAAGGGAAGATCCAAGGAATCGCCATAAGTAATAATGGACAAAGAGTAAGTCATTTACTCTCTGTGGATGACTCATTCTTCTTCTGTCAAGCTAACCGTTGGAACGCAGAAACATTGTCATGAGTATTACAGCAATACAGTACTCTTTTGGGTCAACAACTCAATGTGGAAAAATCGTCAACTATATTTGGTTCAGAGTTTATGAGGTGCAAAAAGAGAGCTCAGAACCACTTTTAGCATTCAACAAGCAGGAGGTGGTGAAACATACTTGGGGTTACCAGAGGAATTTACTCAGAAAAAATGTGAGATGTTCGACTACTTAGTCCAAAGTGGGAAGGAACGGATCAAAAATTGGCATCACAAATTCTTGTCGGAAGGTAGAAAAGAAGTCCTCATAAAATCGGTTGCCTTAGCATTACCAACATATGCCATGAGTTGTTTCAAGCTACCAATCACTATGTGTCAGAAGATTGATTCGGCCTTATCACAATTCTGGTGAGGTTCAGATGAATCAAAAAGAAAAATGGCATGGGTTAGTAGGAAAAAACTGAGTTTTCCCAAAAAAAAAAGTGGTCTCGGCTTTAAAGATATTAAAAAATTCAATGATGTGTTACTTGTTATATAAGCATGACAGATACTTCAAGAGCCACAATGTTTGTAGCTCGTTTACTTAAAAGCAGATATTTTCCGGATGCATCTCTACGGGACTCTGAAATTCCGTGGAAAACATCACATGGGTGGCGTTCAATTATTAGCGGTAGTGGTCTATTATTTAAAGGCATTCATAACCGGATAGGAGATGGTCTAACTATTAACCCAGCAGAGATCCATGGATACCTAGTCTTCCTCCAAAACCGGTGACAAATCACACTATCCCAGAAACACTTCAACTAAAGGGTCTATGGCAATCCAATAGTAAACAATGGGATACTACACTGCTTCACAAATTTCTTTCGCCAGAAGACATTCAACATGCTCGTCGCCTGTACATTCCACAACATTAAACCAGCGATAAACTACTATGGCACTATTCCAAAAATAAAAATTACTTTGTTAAGTCTGGTTACTGGTTGTCGATGCACTATCCCGATCCAAAGATGGCACCCATCCCACCACCAAGTGGAGATTTAAATCTAGAAACAAGAATATGGAAAACAAAAACACCCCCCAAAATAAAGCCTTTTCTATGGAGAGTCTTATCCTCAGCTTTAGGAACCAGAGCTGAACTCAACCATCGAGGAATACCTATTGACGCGACATGCAAATACTGATCCCAACATCAAGAAGCAACAAACCACTTGTTGTTCCAATGTGAATATGCTACAACAACTTGGCGAGGCTCAAATCTCCCTGTAACAGGTTTCCCATCTTCAAAATCGCTCAAACAAAACATCAACACTTCTAAATTTATACGAGTCAAGAAGTTCATCGGAGGTACAACATGGTTCATTCTGGATCTTATGGCAACCAAGTCCAGAAACGATCTCATTTGGAACAAAATCTATTAGGAACCAAGTTCAGTAATAGCACGCTTCTTGGACAATGTCCTGGAATGGCTAGGTGGTACAACCCAAAGATCAGTTAACAGACGCTCTACCGTACCAACTGAGCTTCAATTACATTGGACTCCTCCTCCTCCAAGGGGTACTCAAATGTAATATTGATGCAAGTTATCACCATGACTCGAAATCAATCGGTGTTGGTTAGATTCTTAGAGACAAATTTGGAGCATACAAACTTTCCGCTTCTTCAAAACTCAACCAAGGTACGAGCTCTCTCGAAGCAGAAGGCATGGCACAATTACACGCAATCCATTCATTGTGGTGCAGTGGCTACCATAAAGTGGTAATGGAAGGAGACTGGAAAGTCCTACAGGACCTCCTTCATCATCACATAGATAATGTATCTCTTGACCCACTTATTACTGATATCCGCAGTTGAAAGGATCACTTTTCCAATATCTCGTTTACAATGGTTCCGTGACAATGCAACCAAGTAACAGATAAATTGGTTAAATTTGTACAAATCAAGGTGTTACTACTTGTACATATTTGTATCCTCTGAGAATATTACGGAATTAATTGTTTCACGAGTACGTAAACACTTTCTAAAAATTTTAGTAAAAGATGTTCAAAATTTTTTTGAAAATCCTATAAAAAATTAAAATTAAATTATTTGGAAATATATTTAATCACATATTAAAAATATGTAAAATACTTTAAATCACATATATGGGGTTTATATGAAAGTACTTTTGTTAACTTTAAAAATTGTCAATTATCCCCATAGAAAAAGAGTTTTGTAATGGAAGTTAATAATTATTAAAGAAACATATTATAAAATAATAAGATATATTCCATAGAAAATGATACGTAAACTAGATGAATATTTTTTTTTGAATTAAGATATTAAAAATATTATCTTGAAAAAGTAAAGAGAAAGAATTGTTGCAATGGAGAATCTGGCATGTGAAATTTGCGTATTCCTCGCCATGCCTTAGTTGCTGATGCTACATCGTCGTCAAATTATTCTCGAACTCTAATCATAGAAAAATATATTATCAAGCCATATATCTGTTTTCACACTATACTGGATGCAAGTATATATAAATAGAAACATATAGCAAGCCATAGATCTGTATATCTATTTCTTTTACATATACATATCTTTTTGCCAACATATTCGGATTATATAAAACGTAATGTCTATATGTTTAGTCATCTTATTCTTTGTTCTTGGAGAAACAAATAACATTTTGGCAATCACAATAACAAACACTACACAATTAGTATTTGAAAATGCTGAAAAATGTTGGAGACACGATCTCTAACTTACAACAATCTCAACAACCTAAAATATATGCAATAACTGACATTTTCCTTTCAATGTTAGTATCATACATATACATATACTTTTTTAAGACCATTTTAAGAAACACTAATTGTGAAATGTATCTCACCAGCTATTTCGTTAACTTTGTATATAGTCTAATGAGAGTATATGCCCCCATCAATCGACTTATTACTCCAACACAATAAGAAAAATCAAGCCCCGATCCTATCATTGCGTAGACGATACTCCATGGAACATTAGCTTAAAACGAATATTCCACCTCTCCAGCTCTTTGTGCCTCCTTTTCATCCAAAATTCTTTAAAACATACTTAATTTCTTCAGCCCTTTGTGCCCCGAAACATGAGCATATATCCATTACAAAGACTCAAGGAACTTTTCCTAGAAATAGTCTTCTTGAAATAATGTTATTTCCAAAATCTATCTAGTTGGACATGCTATTTTATCTTAAATCTAAAATTCAATTAAAACTTCAGCTAAGATTCTGCATTATTCACGTTCTTTTATTTTGCCACCAATCTTTTACTTGGTTTGTCTCTTCCTCTTTTTTATAGTTCTCCCAAATCTTTTTCTATATATTTTTGTAAGTTTAATCAACCAGGAAAAATCATCATTTCTTTTACTATAGCAGTGACTCATCAATTTTTTTTTTATCTCGGTATAACTTACTTTTCCATGTTCTAACATTAGGATTCACCAAAATAAATAAAAAATTATTAAGGTTTGGTTTGCATCCGAGTTCCGTATTTTAATTTATTTAACAGCTCAAGAAAAATTATTGTTCTATCCGGTATATTTTGGTTAACAAAATGTTTTTTTCCTCTTTAAATTTTGTATCTCATTATTTTTTATCCGTTTTGTTTTCATCCCCAACACAACAAAACTTCAAATTTTTATTACCTTTTATGGATTCTGTAAATGAAAGAATCGAAGAGCGATTTATTTACTCTTCAAATAATCCTTGGAAAAAAATATTTATTATATAGTTTGTTGCTATAAACATGTTTTTCATTTAGCATTGGTAGTAACTGTATTTGAGAGAGGAGTCAAGTGTTTGGTGGATGCTGAGTCTAATTTATGATCTTAATAGAGTATTGTTACATCAAATTTTTAATATCAAAGCAGTGGATCAGTATTCAAGTCGCAAAAATTAAGCTCATGGCATTCAAATCTTAACTGTCAATACAAATATATTAAGAAAATTTGGTAACTTACTCCTGATTATAATACACATATATATTTTAATTTTCTTTGAGACTTAGGTGACATAGATATCTAAGTAAGTTGTAAAAATCAAAATTTGGCTTACAGTCTTAAAATATCCACAAAGAGCTCGATTGTAATAACATATAATCATAATGAATATTAACAACCATTCATAAAACTTTATTTATTATGCCACATAATATGCAACATCATACGTAGTTTTAACATACACTTTTCTTGTGCGGGAAAGCCTACTTGGCAATCCTTGAGAAAATATATATTGTATTCTGTTATCCTAGTTTTTTAGGTCTATAGGTTGCAAACGATATCCAGATGGAGGAGGAGTACCATATCCAGCTTGTGGAGGTGATGGAGTAATTGGTGTTGGAGGCAATTGTACTGGTGGTGGTTTAACAGGGGGACTGTAAATTGGTGTTGGAGGCTTAACTGGGGGTGGTTTAATAGGTGGACTAAAAGTTGGTGTAGGAGGCACTTGCACGGGTGGTGGTTTAACAGGGGGACTGTAAATTGGTGTTGGAGGCTTAACTGGGGGTGGTTTAATAGGTGGACTATAAGTTGGTGTAGGAGGCCTTTGCACGGGTGGTGGTTTAACAGGGGGACTGTAAATTGGTGTTGGAGGCTTAACTGGGGGTGGTTTAATAGGTGGACTATAAGTTGGTGTAGGAGGCATTTGCACGGGTGGTGGTTTAATAGGTGGACTATAAGTTGGTGTAGAAGGCCTTTGCACGGGTGGTGGTTTAACAGGGGGACTGTAAATTGGTGTTGGAGGCTTAACTGGGGGTGGTTTAATAGGTGGACTATAAGTTGGTGTAGGAGGCATTTGCACGGGTGGTGGTTTAACAGGGGGACTGTAAATTGGTGTTGGAGGCTTAACTAGGGGTGGTTTAGTAGGTGGACTATAAGTTGGTGTAGGAGGCCTTTGCACAGGTGGTGGTTTAACAGGGGGACTGTAAATTGGTGTTGGAGGCTTAACTGGGGGTGGTTTAGTAGGTGGACTATAAGTTGGTGTAGGAGGCCTTTGCACAGGTGGTGGTTTAACAGGGGGACTGTAAATTGGTGTTGGAGGCTTAACTGGGGGTGGTTTAATAGGTGGACTATAAGTTGGTGTAGGAGGCCTTTGCACGGGTGGTGGTTTAACAGGGGGACTATAAATTGGTGTTGGAGGCTTAACTGGGGGTGGTTTAATAGGTGGACTATAAGTTGGTGTAGGAGGCCTTTGCACGGGTGGTGGTTTAACAGGAGGACTGTAAATTGGTGTTGGAGGCTTAACTGGGGGTGGTTTAATAGGTGGACTATAAGTTGGTGTAGGAGGCCTTTGCACGGGTGGTGGTTTAACAGGAGGATTGTAAATTGGTGTTGGATGCTTAACTGGGGGTGGTTTAATAGGTGGACTATAAGTTGGTGTAGGAGGCATTTGCACGGGTGGTGGTTTAACAGGGGGACTGTAAATTGGTGTTGGAGGCTTAACTGGGGGTGGTTTTATAGGTGGACTATAAGTTGGTATAGGAGGCACTTGCACGGGTGGTGGTTTAACAGGGGGACTGTAAATTGGTGTTGGAGGCTTAACTGGGGGTGGTTTAATAGGTGGACTATAAGTTGGTGTAGGAGGCGTTTGCACGGGTGGTGGCTTGATAGGGGGACTATAAATTGGTGTAGGGGGCTTATGCACCCGTGGTGGTTTGCTAGGGGGACATGGTTTCCGGTGCTTGTGCACGTGTGGAGGCTTGACAGGAGGACTGTAAGTTGGTGTCGGAGGCTTATGAACTGGTGGTGGTTTGATAGGTGGACTATAAGTTGGTGTTGGAGGTTTATGCACCGGTGGTGGTATGATTGGAGGACTGTAAGTTGGTGGTGGGTAGCTTGGTGGAGCACCATAAATTGGTGTCGGAGGTGCGTAACCATTAGTATCAGTCTCATACCTATTAAAGTTTTCTCTCACCGTTCCATCTGCAGCGATTGAAGCACCACTAAGAGAAAGAATGAGTACAAAGAATCTCAAGAAAACTATTAGTGGGACTCTCATCTTGTATGTGACTTACTACTATGAACTAAAGATAGACACCCGATATTGAGTTTAAATACTTGAGGTTGCGAGATCAGCTCTATGAAACGGTGAGTCTTGTTGTGAGTGTTTGTTTCTACAGAATTTACGGTAGGTTCAAAGACTCTTTACACTCAACTTCTGGCATGGGCGGTTTTGGTTCGTGTCGAGAGACCCTTAAAGTAGTATGTCCATTTTCTGCTCATCTTTTAAACCCGTGTAACATCTATTGTTTAATGCCGTACAAGTGTCTTGTGATTTGGTTTAAAAGCGTTTCTGTTAATGTAATTATTTGTCTTGTTATATTTAATTAGATCCCTTATTGGCACCTTTTTAATCTTTATTTTGTAGTCGGAGATGCTGTGACGAGCTTTAATTAGATCCTTGATTCCTTGATAACTTGGACATCACTCTCAGTATATGACTAAGAAAACGCCTTCTTTGTCACTTTAATTAATTAATTTCTGGCACTGTTTTTTTCATTCTTTTAAGAGCAATATTTTTCCAAGCGCCTTTAATTAGTTTAATTTAAAAATAAAGTTAAATACTCCATTTGTTCCTGTTCCTAACTAGTCATATTTTACACGTTTTTACATGTTAAAAGTTTATTATAAATACATCAGTTTTTGTAATTAACAATTTTTTATAATTATATACCAATAGTATTCAGTTATTTTTCTTGAAGTTTACAATTTATCATCAATAACTAATAAAAATACCTAAAAACTCTAAAATGAATATTTTTGAAACAATTTTTTTTTTTGATAACAAACAAAATTGTTTTCTTCTAGAAATTGGATTAATAAGGAATATAAGGAGTATTTAGCAGAAATAAAAACAAGACCACTGTAATATTGGCTACAATGGTTGTGTCGTATGTCAATCTTAATTAACCTTGTTTTCATGGAATTTCTATAAAATCTATGATAGTGTTGTTATTCAGTTGTGACTATCAAAGAAAATATTTCAATTTTGTATTCAAGAATCTTGGTAAAATAATGTTATGTCTGTGAATCTCTTTCTACCGGCAAGAAAATGATGACAAAGCTCAAATCATTGATGAATATGACGAAAATTATAACAGTTGTTAGATAACTTTTGTTGTATCATTCATTATTTCTTAAGTTTTCTTCTGCCGACCGAGGAAAACAAGGAAACAAATACAAATGCCAAATTTCAGATTTGTTGCAGGGAACCCGTAACAGTTTATATCATTTGTTCTATATACAATGAAGTTGTTCACACCTTCATTTAGTTGTCTCTTAATTTTATTTCAGTCTCATCTACCATTTTATTCACAAGCTCGCTTTTTCTGCCACACTCATCAACCATCGTCATCAGCATTTTTTTTTTCTTTTTCTCTTTTGATAAAGTCATCTGCATGTTGCAGACTCACTCCAAGTGTACTTCTACATCTGTTATAGATATTGTCGAACTTGTATGTCAGTGAGTTTCTCGTTTCTTCTCAAATAAGGATATATCTTGTGGTAATAGATTATATTTGGAGTTCTGACATCTATTACCATATATCTTTATTTTGATTAAAAGGCTATGCCATCTTTATGATTTCATCTTACAACAAGCTTTAGAGCAAGATGCCTCTCTAGTTGTTTCACATGCAATTTCATATATTGATCCTCTTAAGAATATATGTAATTGTAAAGTTAAGGAAAAACAAACCATTTAACCTTGGTTCTTGTAAAATTAAATACCACCGTACTTTCGCAACACTAAGCTTTACTAATTGTGAAAAGTAAGCTATACAAAAAAATACTACTGCCTGGACGAGATTATGGTTTTAGGTGTGATTACAATTTGAGTGTGAGGACGATGAGGTTTGTAAGTGATGTGATATGTTTTATTGTTTTTTTAAAGAAATTTTGAAATTGTATATAGGATATCATAACATAGCAACACCCTGTGATTTTAAAACGGACAATTAGTCTAATAGCCAAAAACTACCAAATATAAAGGAAGTAACCATATACCAAAGTAGTTATAGCATTTTAAATCTATGTAACGGTTCTATGTAAAGGTTTTGGTAAGTCGATTAAGCGGTTATTTTAGTCTTTCCACAAAAAATCCTTATCAGATTTGGTCGAGGTCTAAAAAGTCTCTGAAGATGTGGCAGTATTGTGTACTTTATGCTTTTTTGATGAGAAAGTTAACAAACTTATGTGCTTCTTCGTCTATGGTCCAAAAACCAAAGTCATCTCAAGCTCAAAATCACCTTGATGCATGAAACCTTTTTGCCAATTTATAAAACTCTTCTACAGAAAACCGAATTGTTTCTCTCCAAGCAAAAACTAGCTCTTTTTGATATGTTGTTCTTTTAGAGCTCAAATTATGTGCAAACTAAATACATTTTATTGACTAAAACATTAGATGTGCATGAAATTCATACACTAATCTAAAGATTAAGATAATTGCTCTTTGAAATGTGGTTTGGTTTTTCAATTGTAAAGTTGTTACCATCACAATGATCTATAATACTTGAACTGTATTTTTCAAGGGTTTTTCTATGATTTGGTGAAGTCACATTTCTACCGTATTTCTTTTTCAAGAGCGATTTTCTCTGTGTCACTTGACTTTTTGACTGTTTGAATCCTTTATCATGTGTAATGTTGTTCAGTTTTACCGATTGCAAAGGAACATGTTTAGCTTTGGTATTACAGAATCAGCTTGATTGGAGAATCAGCTTGCTTTGTGCTTTTGTGCTTTGATTTTGAACAGAACGTGTTTACTTGTTACGTGTTTTACATGATATGATTTCAGTTTGCTTTGTTGTCTTTGAAAGATTTTAGTTTGCTTTTCAAATCAGTATTGTTTGTGCTTTGGTTTTTCAATTGTAAATTTGTAACCATCACAATGGTCTATAATACTTGAATGATCTCATTTCTACCTCTATTTCTTTTTAGGAGCGATCATGAGCCATCGAAAGGGAAAAGTGGTGGATGTCAAAGTTTTACATGATTTTGAGAATCTCTGGCTCGAACCAGAGTTTCCTTTTTAGCAACTTAAAGATAGGATTCAGAAAGGGTTTCAGAAGTTCAATCCTAATTATCGCATCTTTTGACCAAAGAGGGTATTCGGAGGCTGAGGAAAACTGGCGATTACAAATTTACTCTTTTCCCCATGAGAAGAGTAGATTGTCCATGTGGAAGGAACATTCGACCTTCTATGAAGAAACATTTGGGTAAGTTTTGGGTAAGCAAATAGTTATGAGGATATAAAGTATTGCTGTAACCCTCACCTTTTGATTTTGAAAATACTAATAGCAAACTGAAAAAATACGAATAACCTTTATTGTGTCCCTTTAAGTGGATTGGTGGGAATGTTGAAATTGCAGTATTTTTTTTAATCGTTGTTGAACGTTTTATATTTATTCTTGTTCTCTAATTTTTTATTTTTTACTTGTGACTTCTTATTAGAAAAATTGTGTCTTTTAATGGTTACTTGTTAATGTAATAAGTTGCATCTTTTTACTCGCTCTCTTCTATGTCTTTTCTTGTTAAGTTGTGAGTTTAAACAGTTGGGTCTTTTTAATTTTGTGTTTTTCATACTTTTTCATACCTTTTTATATTTATTTTCATTTTTTTTTATTTATACTAATCATCTGTGTTTGGTTAATGGATGCTTAATGGATGATTGTATTCTTCCATATGCTAGGAGTCTTCGTTTTCATTTACTTTCTAAATCATTTTTTATTTTACAGAATTTTAAATTAGGTCAGATCTCTCTTGTTATTGTTTTAACTAAAGAATTTTGGAAATCTGACGCCAGTTCCGATTATGTATCTAAGTTTAAATTTAAGAAGTTAATGAGGATTCCAGAAAAAAATTTCATTTCTACATAGTGTGTTGGTAAAGTTTAATATTCCATTTTAATTGTTGTTGTTAGGTTTTTTCTTTTTAGTGAATATTATGATTTTTTGAAAGTGCATGTTTTTAATGGTTGTGTCAGTCATTTGTGTCTTTTATTAAACAATTGTGAGGTTAAGTAGTTGCATCTTTTTAATTTTCTTTCTTTTATTTTATAGTTTATATTCACTTTCATTTCACATTATTTGTTTTATTTTCTTTTCAATATCTTTTTTGAAAGTATTGTTTGTCTTATGTGGCTCGTGTGTAGTATTAAACATGTTTCAGTGTTTGTATCTACACATGAGCTCAGCGATCGAGCACACTTCCTAACCAAACAAATGACTAATGAGATGGAGAGAAAAAACATATTCACTTTCAAAGTTTTAAATAATAATAAACATATTTTTCTATAATTTTTCTACAAAATAAATATTCATATTGAAAACATTTTATGATTTTGATATAAGAAATTTAATTACCACGCAGCAACAGCTGTTCATAGCTAATTGGTTTGAAAGGAGCCGGTTTTCTTAAACTGCCATTATACAATTTTGCGTTGTAACTCTTTATTACTTTTTTATTACAATATATATCATCGATCAAAAATAATATATATAGTAAGTATATTACATATTTTCTATAATATATAAAAAAATTAATATATAATACTCCCCCGCGATATCGCAAGAACATTGGAGATTGACATAAACTCTTTAATGAAAACTAATGGTAATACCTCTTGTGTCCGAAACCATATAAATTCTTCCCAGGGATAAGGATCTCCGGATACAATAGCTTGGGCATGAAGTTGGGAGACCAAGTGAAAACCAACTCTTTTGATATGCAGTTTTTTTAGAAGTCAAATTGTGCAACCTAAGTACATTTATTGACTAAAACATTAGATTTACATGAAATTCACATACTAAAGTAAAAATCAAGATCCTTGCTCTTTCATTGGGATGCTCTTTTTGGTCCGCTTAACTTTTTGACTATAAAGATAGTCTCCACTTCCCTCACCAATGCCTAGTTTAATTTTAAAAAATTATGAATAATCTATTTATGTTTATGAATTTGAAAAGTATCATATACAGTTATATATATATATATATGTATGTATATATTAAAAGGTCACCCAATTATCATTTTATGATAATGAATCTTTCTTATGATATTTTTTTAAAACCATTATTATTATAAATTTGAAACATATTATATATATAGATTATACCGTATATTAGTTTCATGTCTCTGATGCAATTTGTTTGGTTTGTGTGAAATGGTAGAATGAGGAAGCAAGCTGAGTGGTGGGGAGCAGAATTGTATCCGGATGTGGAATCTCTTAGTGTGAAAATTGCTCCCTGTACTATACAAAATAGTGAACATAAGGTGATTTATCTTTCTTTGTATATCACTGTTCTTCTCAATTCCAAGTAGATGGAGAATGCATATAAATATATGCTATATTCAGGTAGCAAGACATTTAATTTATGCAATTGTCTATCAGTTTATTTCTGTTTCTCCTAAAAATGATTTCTTTCAATAAAATATTTAAGGAAAAACTCGGTATTGATACCAATGGTGATTTTCTTGGCTTTGCTGAATTTTTCATTCAAGATTTTGAGAACACTAATCGCCTTAGATTGTAGGCCTCCAACATCACAAGAAAACTATGCTACTTGAATAGTTGATTTTGACGGGAAATTGTTTTCAGCTTGATTGAAGAATCAGTTCGCTTTGTGCTTTTGTACTTTGGTTTTGAACAGAACATGTTTACTTGTTACATGTTTTACATGATATGATTTCAGTTTTCTTTTTTTCCTTTGAAATGATTTTAGTTTGCTTTTCAAATCAGTGTTGTTTGTGCTTTGATTTTTCAATTGTAAATTTGTAACCATCACAATGATCTATAATACTTGAATGATCTCGTTTCTACCTCTATTTCTTTTCAAGAGCGATCATGAACCATTGAAAGGGAAAAGTGATGGATGTCAAAGTTTTACATGATTTTGAGAATCTCTGGCTCAAACCAGAGTTTCCTTTTGAGCAACTTAAAGATAGGATTCAAAAAGGGTTTTAGAAGTTCAATCCTAATTATCCATCTTTTTGAACAAAGAGGGTATTTGGAGACCGAGGAAAACTGGAGATTACAAATTTACTCTTTTCCCCATGAAGAGTCGATTGTCCATATGGAACGAACATTCGACCTTCTGCAAAGAAACATTTGGGTAAGCTTTGGATAAGCAAATAGTTATGAGGATATAAAGTATTGTTGTAACCCTCACCTTTTGATTTGAAAATACTAATAGCAAACTGAAAAAATACGAATGACTTTTATTGTGTCCCTTTAAGTGGATTGGTGGGAATGGTTAAATTGCAGTTTTTTTTAATCGTTGTTGAACGTTTTATATTTATACTTGTTCTTTAATTTTTTATTTTTTACTTGACTTCTTATTAGAAAGTTGTGTCTTTTAATGGTTACTTGTTAATGTAATAAGTTGCATCTTTTTACTCGCTCTCTTTTATCGAAAAGTTGGATATGTAAGAAGTTATAACTTTCATTTGTGTCTTTTCTTGTTAAGTTGTGAGTTTAAACAGTTGGGTCTTTTTAATTTTGTGTTTTTCATACCTTTTTATATTTGTTTTCATTTTTTTTTTATATTTTTTTCTACTCATCCGTATTTGCGTAATGGATGCTTAATGGATGATTGTATTCTTCCATACGCTAGGAGTCTTCGTTTTCGTTTACTTTCTAAATTATTTTTTAATTTACAGAATTTTAAATTAAATCAGATCTCTCTTGCTATTGTTTTAAGTAAAGAATTTTGGGAATCTGACGCCAGTTCCGATTATGTATTGATGAGGGAAGTGGAAACTACCGTTTTAGTGAAAAAAAGTTAAGCATACCTAAAAGAACATCCCAATAAAAGAGCAATTATCTTAATCTTTAGATTAGTGTATGAATTTCATGCACATCCAATGTTTTAGTCAATAAATGTATTTAGTTAGCACAGAATTTGAGCTCTAAAAGAAAAACATATCAAAAAGAGCTAGTTTTTGCTTGGAGAGAAACAATTCGGTTTTCTGTAGAAGAGTTTTATAAATTGGCAAAAAGGTTTCATCCATCAAGGTGATATTGAGCTTGAGATACATAATCAAATTTATAATTCATTATTGATATTCCAATGTCTAAAACATAAGTCCATTTTATAATTTATTCCATATCCTACATCAAATTGTGAATCCTAACCCAACTGGTTTTACCGAAAAATGTT
Source organism: Cardamine occulta (assembly GCA_028015245.1). NCBI lineage: Eukaryota > Viridiplantae > Streptophyta > Magnoliopsida > Brassicales > Brassicaceae > Cardamine > Cardamine occulta. The sequence goes on along the minus strand of CM051377.1, from coordinate 9,262,847 downwards.
AATTTTTTAATCAACAAAAAAAATGAAATTTACATGCAATTGGGTTTGGAAAATCTGATACTGCCATTAAGCCAAAATTGACTATGGATTTAAACTCTAAAGTTGAGCTAAATCAATATGGTTTATCTATCTCTCGAGCAAATCAATGTTCTTACTCAAAGGAGAATAATAGAAGGAGATGATGTAATTTCTTATTGGCTTATTAATGGTGCAAGTATTGGGAAATCGATGAGATCGATCTAAATCGAGTTGAGATTAACCAAGATCAAGAAGGATATTAGATTAAGAAATTTACATTTATCTCTTAATATATTATTTACATTTATGTTTCGATTAAATTAGAAAATTAGATTTAGTTATATCTTCTAATTATATAAACATTGGTCCCTCTCACGCGAGCTCGACACATATCAAAATTATAATTAACAGGACTACAACACATGTTGATTAATCAATTAGATTTTGACGCATGTAAAAAATTGTGTTATTATTGTTTTCTTAATCCAAAAAAAACCAAGAAAAAGGGGTTATAATAAAATAGATAATTTATAATTTCTATTTCTCTAATATATGTTAAATCTTGTTATTTCAATAAAATTTAAACTTTTCTTTTCAAACTTAGATTTTAAGATTTTCACTCAGAGATGTATCAAGATTGTACGATTTTAAGATTTCAAAACAAAAAGTAGAGATCCACTCCGAGAGAATTGCTTCCGTCGGAACTAATTCTCATACACAAATTTGGATCCAGAGGAGGAGGAAGGCAGTATGACTTCTGCTGGAGATTGAAAATGATGATGGATGAAAATCCGATGACGAAAAAGAAAAAAAAAGCTGTGAAAACTAAATGTTTTTATGTATAAAGCTCGACGAAGGAATAAAAAACCAAAAGTTGGTGATGGAAAGGCTAAACAAGAGAATGTCATTGAAAAATGACAGAAGACAAAGATTTTGGTGAGTGAAGAAGCAAAAGGGAAAATATATTTGATTGGAAACTGAGATAAGTTTTGAACCAGAGGAAAGCAAAGAGACAACATAGATCTAGAAGGAATAACGTCTCGCCCACATCTGAGCGAAAGCATAGCTGGTGGTCACCGAATCCGTTTTCCATATCTTATATAGTGGTCGGAAAAATAAACGACAAGACGAAACCAAAAGCTAGTAGACGTGGTCTAGATTTCTAATATAGCCATGTTCTTTGGATGATTGCAGCGACTGCGACATCAACAAAAAAAAAATACACTAATATGAAAGAAATTTTGATCGCTGTGTAAATTACGGAGATGTCAGCGACACAAAAAAAGAGGGAAAGGATGTCGTTGCGTTTTTCAGCGACCACAAAATCGCCAGATTTCTTTCATTTTTTGGTCGTTGTGTCTGGTTTTTCTTTCAGTAACTGGTGGAGAAGAAAATTGTAAAGAAAACTGGAAAATTTTCAGTCGCACAACGACCGATAAAAGAATACGCTATATATATCAATGGATAGATTGAGAGAACTATACCACTTTGTACCACTTAATTTGTTTTTGCCGAAAAGCCTGACATGATCCTAGCCATCGCATCTAAAGAATAGCATTTCAAATTGTTGAATCCATGATATTCAACTTAATCATTAAATATATATATATATATATATATATTGGCCTACTCTTTTCTTTATCTTTACGTATTTGAAATGCATATTAATTCACATGTGCAGTTCATCGGGGAACACACCAATTTTTTTTCTTTTTTTTTTTGGGGCCACACCATCTTAGTGGACCTCTACCAACTCTTCAAACCTTGTAAATTGCCCCTTCCAGGTTTCTAGAAAATTATTAATAAATGATTAGTCAAATATTTAAAAACATTAGTATATTATTCACTTGCGTATTTTTCGCTTGCAAAGTTCCTTTTTAAAAAATTCATCAATATCAAGCATACGTCAAGTGGGGATAGACCTCTCTAACTTAGTCCACGAAAATGCTAGAAAAACATCGACATCATATATAAATTTAGACACATTTATTTTGGAATTACATAAGAAAAGAGTGTACCACCTCAATTTCAAGGTATTTCGCTAGAGACATTGCAAAGCCTTCTTACTTATCGTTGCTCGGCGGAAGATAGGGCAAGGCTCACTTCGATGGTTTCAGGAGAGGAAATCACAAAGGTTCTATTTTCAATGCCAAATGATAAATCGTCAGGACCAGATGAATACACAGCAGAATTTTTTAAAGTTTCATGGGCGGTTATCGGAGGGGAAGTCATTACGGCTGTCCAATCTTTTTTCCAAACAGGCTTCTTACCAAAATGTATCAATTCAACAATTCTTGCTTTAATTAAGAAAAAAACTGAGACAAAGGAAATGAAAGACTACCGTCCTATCTCGCTGTGTAATGTTCTGTATAAAGTGATATCAAAAATCATTGCCAATAGAATGAAACTGATCCTGCCTAAATATATTTCGGGGAATCAATCTGCTTTTATTAAGGACAGATTATTAATTGAGAATTTGTTGTTGGCAACCGAGCTGGTTAAGTATTATCACAAGGATTCAGTTTCGACTAGGTGTGCTCTTAAAATTGATATCTCCAAAGCATTTGATTCTGTTCAATGGCCTTTTATCCTAAAAACTCTTGAGGCTTTGGGATTCCCTGCGAAATTTATCAATTGGATCACTCTGTGTATTAGTACTGCTTCATTTTCCGTTCAAGTCAATGGAGAGCTTGTGGGGTTTTTCAACAGTGCGAGAGGTCTTTGCCAAGGTTGCCCCCTGTCCCTCTATTTATTTGTTATTTGCATGGATGTCCTATCGAAGTTGCTGGACAGGGCTCCAGGAGCTAGGGAGTTTGGATACCACCCGCGATGCAAGACTATAGGGTTAACTCATCTTAGCTTTGCAGATGATATCTTTATTCTCTCTGATGGTAAACTTCGGTCAATATAGGGGATTGTAAAGGTTTTTGATGAGTTTGGGGATTGGTCGGGACTTCGGATTAGTATAGAAAAATCAACAATTTATTTTGTGGGAGTGTCACAAGCAGTTCAACTTGAAGTTCAAACTCGTTTCTATTTCGGCTCAGGTACGCTTCCAGTGCGATATCTTGGGCTCCCTCTCGTCACTAAGTGTCTTTCCGCCTCAGATTACTCTCCGTTACTGGAACATCTTAGAAGTTGAATTATTCTTGGACGACTCGGTTTCTGTCTTTTGCAGGAAGGTTGAATCTGATTAGCTCCGTCCTTTGGAGTGTAATCAACTTTTGGATGGGTGCTTTCTGCCTCCCAAAAATGTGTATCGATGAGATAAATAAATTGTGTTCTTCGTTCCTTTGGTCTGGTCCGGGCCTAATAAATAACAGTGCAAAGGTTGCTTGGCATGAAGTTTGTAAACCAAAGAGTGAAGGAGGGTTGGGTCTTTGGTCGTTGAAAGAAGTAAACAAGGTTAGTGTCCTAAAGCTGATTTGGAGGATAGTTTCTCACAGCCCTTCACTGTGGGTCAAATGGATACAGGTAAACTTGATCAAGCAAGACACATTCTGGGCTACTCATGAAACTACTACCCTCGGTTCTTGGATGTGGAAGAAGCTCCTAAAAGCTAGAGCTGTAGCCAAATCTCTATGTAAGGTGGAACTTGGAAATGGAACTAAAACATCGTTTTGGTTTGATAATTGGTCCGAAATGGGCTGTTTAAAGGATGCTTTAGGTCCTCATGGAATTATCGATATGGGAATTGGACGGTTTGCTACTGTGGCTGAGGCTTGTCTCCATCGGCGTAGAAGACGACATCGCCAGCAAATCCTGAATGACATAGAGGAGATTATTCATACGCACCAGATTACTTGTCAAGAGGACAAGATGGATACAGTGCTCTAGAAAGGAAAGGCAGACAAGTTTAAACATCACTTCAGCACAAATGACACTTGGCTTCACATTAGACCTACTTCTCAAGTGGTTGCATGGTGGAAAGGAATTTGGTTTTCTCAGTCCTCACCAAAATTCTCCTTTTGTACTTGGTTAGCAGTTTTAAATCGTCTTTCTACCGGGGACCGTATGATCACTTGGAACGCTGGTGCCTCTGGGCAGTGTGCTTTCTGCCCTAATACTCTGGAAACTCAAGATCATCTGTTCTTTACCTGCAGATACACCTCAGACCTCTGGACAGTTATTGCCAAGGGCATCTTTGGAACTCACTTCTCCACCAACTGGTCGACGATACTAGGTTTCATCTCTCACCCTCACCTTGGTTCAACACGGAATTATCTTGTCCGTTATGTTTTCCAGGCATCAATATACACAATCTGGAGAGAAAGGAATGCTCGAAGACATGGAGAGCAGCCTCTTAGCTTTGATACTCTAGTTCGGTGGATCAATAAGCAAGTGAGGAACCAGCTATCAGTGATCAAAGCTCAAGGCTATACTCGCTTTCACGAGGGGATGCAGATCTGGTTTGCCTCTCGAAGTTAAATCGTGTGTAGCAGCCTCTCAGCAAATTCAGACATCCAATTTTTCAGCACTTTTAAGGAATCTTAATTCAAAATTTTCTGCTCTATTGGTGATAGTTTGTACTCTTTTTCCCAAATCCGGTTTTGTCTCAATTGCGTTTTCCGGATTTGGGTTTTAATGAGGTAACCATCATCAATGTTTAATTTATAAAGCTCTCTTTTACCCTTTCAAAAATTGATACACTTGTTGTAAAAAAGTTATTTTCTTGAATATAATTTAACATAATATTCAAAAAAAAAAAAAAGAGAAGTAACATATACAATATACACAAAAGAGAAGAAAAAAGATAAGGGAAACAATTGGGAAAGAGCGTGGATTAGAGGGCTCCAAACTCAGTTTATGTAAATAAGTTTTCATTTTATTAAAATATACAAATAAGTTTTGTTGATTTGATTTTACATCATAAAATGTTAAAATAATTATAGTAGTAGAGTTATTTTTTCCTGTTAAAGTGGTAGTAGTATTATTGGTAACAACAATTTGATGAAAATGTCCCCTCAATTTCACAGAAAATATCGCTATAGAATTTTTTATATCTTGAAATAATAATGTAGCTAGTTTTAGTGTTTTACACACCGTGACTTATTGAGGAAATTTTACTCCTCGTCAGCTAGCATTAATTTTAAATTTAAGAATATTTTTGTACGTAATTCGTTTTTGATATGTATGAAACATTGATATGCCTGAAAAATATAAGAAATGAGTAAATAAAGTGTTAATGTGAGTATTTGATTGTGTTTACATTTAAAGTCGTCATGTATGTACATCTTTTTTTTTTTTTTTTTTTGTAAAAAGATAATATACATTGAAAGCCGTCATGCGTGTACATCTTTTGCAAATAAATTCCAATATCTTTTTTTTTTTTTTTTTGATAAACCAAATTCGCAATATCTGATATCTTCATGTTAAGATTTTTTTTTTTCTTTTGTAAAAAATTAATTAATATTCTACATCACCTAATCCTACGAAATAATTCAACGTGCAACCTAAAGCAAAATTCACAAATAATTCAACGTGACCTAATCCTACGAAAAGTATATATAATGCCTCTTCAGAGTCAGCGGTCAAAAAGTATTAATTCTTTTTTTGATAAAAAAAAAAGTATTAATTCTTTAGAAGAACATTTCTGCGTATTGTATAATGCTCAAGTTTGGTTATAACTAAAAGGTACATGGTTGTTGACATATAAACACTTTACACTTAGGTAGAGAAAAGTGGAAAAAGAACCAACAAATCCTATCCGGTTTTATATGGAAATGGAGCAAGTCGCCTTCTATATTTTACTAAATAACGATCTTGAATGTAAGAAAATGAATTAAGTTCGCATGTAACCTAGGAAATAATATATACCCATTCCATCCACTTCAACAACTCAATTACAATTCAGAAAAAAACAACTCAATTACATACATATATATATATATATATCTTACATGCAAGACTTAGGATTCATCATCATCTCTAGCTCCTCCTCTGAATCCTTTCCTAATCCAAAAGAGATAACCCTAAACTCCATTCTTCTTCTTCTTAATTTTCTTCTATGGATATCGAAAAGGCGGGAAGCAGAAGAGAAGAAGAAGAACCCATTGTTCATAGGCCAAAGCTAGACAAAGGCAAAGGCAAAGCTCACGTGTTTGCTCCTCCTATGAACTACAGTCGGATCATGGACGATCACAAGAAAGAAAAGATGAACAATGGCGGGTGGAAAAGAGGTGTAGCGATCTTTGATTTTGTTCTTAGACTCATTGCAGCCATTACGGCCATAGCTGCTGCAGCAAAGATGGCGACCACAGAAGAGACTCTTCCTTTCTTCACTCAGTTCTTGCAGTTCCAAGCTGACTACACTGATCTACCAACTATGTCGTAAGTTGCTCTCCAAATGTTACTCTTACTAAAAATTATGTTAAAAAATGTAGAAACCAAATTATCAAAATGAAATTCGGAACCGGTAGCTAAACCGGTTCTAGAAATATTAGAAAAGAGAAAAAGAAAAAAAAAACATCAAAATGACTTTCGAGATTTGTTTTGCTGCTTATTAGGATTATGGTACATGATCAAAAATTTAAATGTTTTTTTTTTTGCAGATCTTTTGTGATAGTAAACTCAATCGTGGGTGGCTACCTAACCCTCTCGTTGCCTTTTTCCATTGTCTGCATCCTCCGCCCTCTCGCCGTGCCGCCTAGGCTATTCTTGATCTTATGTGACACGGTAATTTTTTTTAGAAAATTAAAATATTAGAAGTTTATAATAATATATAAATGAAAATGCCAAATACACAAATGAAGTTTCTCATTTCGTTTGTGTTTAGCATTTACGGTTAACAATGAAAGTTTTCATAACCTTATTAAAGCCAACCACGAGGCAAAGACACTAATAAAAATCAAGGCTCTAATTAATCACTAAACCTCGAATGATCCCTTCTTTATAAAGGTGGTCTCTAGGCTTATAATACTAGACATTTGTTAATGTATACAATATGTGGTTGGTATACAAAGGTATCAAGATCAATAGCGAACCTGTATTAATTATCGTCACAAGTTACAATGAATATGTAAGTTGAGAATACATATGACATATCCCTATATTAACCTGTATGGTTGTTGTGGTTCAGGCGATGATGGCCCTCACTTTCATGGCGGCATCCGCATCTGCAGCCATAGTTTATCTGGCGCACAACGGTAATTCAAGCTCGAACTGGCTTCCGGTTTGTCAGCAGTTTGGTGACTTTTGCCAAGGAACGAGCGGCGCGGTAGTGGCATCCTTTATTGCTGCAGCTCTTCTCATGATCCTTGTCATTCTCTCGGCATTTGCTCTCAAGAGATAGACCAGAAAATTTGCATTTGTATCGATTAAAGTTCTATGTGCTTTGATATTCATTTGTGTCGAATTCGAAAAGGGTACTACTCTGTATGATTTGGTTTTGCTTTGTTGTGTAATTCTAAGGTTGTTTTGTGAATGATGTTGTAAATCAATCTTTTTGTGATTTTATCTTCCACACATTTTGTTTTTCTTTTCATATACAACTATCGTTTCAAAAAGAACAAACTTCAAGTTTCTATATGCTTGAACCATATTGGAAATTCCCTTAAGTTATTATAACTTTTAAAGTTCTGTATTACATCATCATTTAAATTTTTTATGATATTATCCTATTAAAAATTATGAATCGATCAACCGTTAACAACATTGGAATCTAACTGCATGTAATTACTATTGACAACTTCACAATGTACAACGTTGTCTATAACACCCAAATCTATGATGAACAAGTATGACCTATGTTATACTCATAATGAACAATTTTTCTGAATAAAAAAGTTTTTAAAAAACAACAATTTTTTTGTAGTACACGTACAGAACCATGTATATGATGGATAAGCCTACAATACGTCAATGGAAAAAATGTCATTTAAATCATGAACTTAGCGAAAACGTCATTTTAAACACGAACCCTGTGGAAGGCCATTTTAAGCATCAAGTTTTGTTGACTTCGAATTTTATACATGAAATTTGGGTTGACTCGGCCAATTAGACAAAACGTTAACTCAGCTAACGTTTCAATTGACAGAAGTTACTCCATCGTTAAACTTTCTCCGTTAACAACAAAACGACACCGTTTTGTTGTGTTCTTCAGATAAAAATCGAACATAAATCCCCAATTCCGAAATCAAAATTGAAGTAAAAAATCCCCAATTCTCCAAATCTTCTTTCGCTTCGTTTTGTTGAATTCTTCATCTTCACATCGAAAACTCTCTTCTCCATCTTCTCCTACAGATATGAGTTTGCAATTCTGGGCAATCAAGTGGTAAAAAAAGAGGGAGCGGGTGCCACGGGTTTCCTTCGAAGTGTCATTGCGGCTTAGACGTCGTCATCTACACATCAACCACGAAACTGAACCCAGGAAGACCTTTCTTCCGATGTCCAAGCAAAAGTGATGTCAGTATACTTTTGTTTTGATTTTGCTTTATCGGATCTAATAATTAAAGTCCTTAATTAACGGAGAAGGTTTAACGATGGAGTAATTTCTGTCAATCGAAATGTTAGTTGAGTTAACGTTTTGTCTAATTGGCCGAGTCAACCCAAATTTCATGTATAAAATTCGAAGTCAACAAAACTTGATGCTTAAAATGGCCTTCTATAGAGTTCGTATTTAAAATGGCGTTTTTCGCTAAGTTCATGATTTAAATGACATTTTTCCCATACGTCAATACCTTAATTTTTTTTGATAAACTTGCATCAAATATGACAAAAATTGTATTAAAAGATTTTATTTTTTTCGTCAAACACCTCATATATTAAGTTATCAGTAAATAATGTTTCTCTAGGAAAAGCTAGTTGGGGAGCCTATGAACTTATATGGGACACATAAACTATGTGTTCTTGCACATTTTGCAAGATGATAAGCATTGACATTCTCGCTATGCAGGATAACTTTAATCCTTAATAACATAAATAAATCTTTGTAATACAAGAAATCTTTCAATTCTGATGCGAACCATGACCAGTTGTCGGGATTTGAAGTCATACTAATGAGATCTGAGCAATTTGTGGTAAAAATAACCTCTGTCATGGAAATAGCTGCTAAACTCTGCATGTCACATACAAGAGCCTGCAGCTTTTACATGTAGAGGAGAGAGGCAACGTCCCTTCAGTTCAATAGGCAATGTTCTATCTCTAAGCAAATACTATTCACCCTTATCCGCTCTTTGCTTCCGATCTGTTCCACGACCTGTCTGTATAACATATTGAGATATCTTGAAATAATCTCTCTACCAATGTTTCCCCATACATCTCATCAGGGCCGACCCAATAAGAAATAGTGCCTAAAGCATAAAAAAAAAATTTTTGGTCCATTTATAAACTTAAATAGAAATAAATCACAAAATACAAAGATTTGGTTTGAATCCAGTAACTGATATTAAGAAAAAATGTAATTACCACTGTGCCACAAGAAATTATGTGTAAATTGATGCCCTTTTAAATAATAACATTATTTTGTTGCATAATCTCCTTGCTTATTGGGTTTTAGGTTAGGCATGAGTATGCATCTCGTCATGTGATTCTTCTTTCGTGTTTGATTTCTTCCACGCTTCTTCTTTTTGGATGGCAAGCTCTAGTGTATTTTGAGGATTCTCACTAATATTCTATAAAAAAAAAAAATGGATTTCTCACCTTCCAAATGTACCACATAATCCAAAGAAAAATCCGCAAAACTTTCCTCACGTGCTTCAAGTTCTCTAGTGGAAGCAAAATATGTGTTTTCATCGCAATCTAGAAAGAACTCCCTCTCACCCGTCACATGCACTAAAAACCATAAACAATTAAGTGTTATTCAAATCAATGAATCAAGTGACTTCCATACTATTTTTTTTAATATACTTATCATTTTTGGTAGTTAATTAATTCTAAAATTAAAAATTTGCTTAAAATTTGTCTTTTTAAACATATGGGATTCAATAATTTTCTTTTTGGTGTACAAATTTTTACATATCATAATCAATGCATAAAAACTAAAAACCTTTGAAAATTGAAACTACTTAAACTCACGGGCAGACCCACTCACATAGGAGGGAAGTCATGTGTCTCACACTAATTTTTTTTTCTTAAGCAAAAAATTTTTTTAGTTCAATTGTGAAAAATAAAAAAATGCCTCCCTCTAATTTTTTTTTTAAAGAAGTGCATTCGGTCTTTAACCCAAATCGCCTTTTAGTTTATGACCATTTAAAAGTTGATTTTTTTTTTCATAAAGCATGTTAGAAAATAAATAAAAATTCAAACCCAATAAAATGTTAGATGTAGTTAATAAAATTAGAAACAAACAATCCCTAAATACATTTTCTTCTACGGCATCTCAGTTCCTCTGTGCTTAGCGAGACCTTTAACCAAAAGAATATAATTTTGTCTTCTATAATTTTCTCTCATTCAATCATTCCAAAGTTGTAGACATGAAAACCGTAAGTTAACTATTTAAAATTAATTTTTATTATTGTTAAGTTTGATTATTGCTAAATAAGTTTTCTCCTAATCAATTCCAACAAAATGTATAGAATTACCGTTTAGCTTAAGAGTTGTGGTTTCAGATTTTGATTATGTATTAATTTAAAACTGATTTTTAATATGTTAATATAATTTTTATTTTTACTAGGTACCAATAGACATTATCTTCAAAAAATTTGTATCGACGTCTGAAACTGATTAGGAGAATTTGCCTTGAAATCTTGCGGATAGAAAAAGAATATTAGAATATCATCCTAACGAAAAAAATGAGGTAAAAAACAAATATCTGATCAGAGGTCTTTGTCAACCTCGCGATGGTGTTTTTCCCAAAACACCATCAAGAGATAAAATGAGGAGACTTAATCCAGCTTGGTTTGATCCCTATGGGCATTTGGTTGGAATATAGTGTGAAAAACAGAGTTTTTGGTTTGTTTTGCTACTTGTTTAAAGATTACACTGAAAAAAAAAATGGAAGTGATGCATTTCTGACAACGGGCTTTCATACTTAGAAAATTCCTAAGAGAATCGGTGAGCATGTGAGAGAGGTGAAAAACTTTCACAATAATGCATTGAAGAGAGTTGATTGTCTGATGAGACAAGGTCAATCAATCGTTTATGTTTGTTTCTATGCAAGATGATGTGGCGAAAAATGAATACAAGATCATATTGAATGCTTCAATAGATTTTTGTACATATTTACTATGACAAAGATTGCCTTTTCAAGGTCATGATGAATCGGTGGGATAAACTAATAGAGGAATTTTTTTGGAGCTTTTGAAATATACTACAGAGTAAAATGAGATTGTAAGCAAGGCTGTGTTGGAGAATGCTCCAAAAAATAATCAAATGGTGTCTTTCAAAAATTAGAAAGATTTAGTGCATTATTTTGCAGAGGAAGTTATTGAATCTATTATTCAAGAAGTTGATCATGGTGTGTTTTGCTTTTGGTGGATGAATATGCAGATGTTTATGATAAAGAGCAAATTATAGTGGTTTTTTGCTTTTTTGACAAAGATGGGATAGTCAAAGAAAGATTCATTGGTTTTATTCATGTTCAAAAAACATCTTCTTTGTCTCTAAAATGTGAGATTGATTCATTGTTTGCTAAACATGGATTGAGTATGAAAAAATTAAGAGGACATGGTTACGATGGAGCAAGTAATATGCAGAGTGAATTTAATGGCTTGAGATCTTTGATTTTGAGAGAAAATAGTTATGCATATTATGTCCATTGTTTTGCTCATCAGTTTTAATAAGTTCTCGTGGCAGTTGCTAAAAAGCGCTTTGAAATGAGGAATTTTTTTGATATGATTTTCTTCTTACTAAATATGTTGGAGCTTCTTGTAAAAGAAATGATATTATTAGAGAAGACCATCAGAAGAGAATCGAGGAAGGGATCAATCAAGGTGAAATCAAGACAGGAAAAAGGATTGAATAAGAAGATTGCACTTCAAAGACCTGGTAATTCTCATTGGGGTTCTCATTACATAACATTATAACAGCTGGTTGATTTATTTGGTTCTATCATCAAAGTCCTTAAGTATATTGAAAGCAAAGAGACTGATAGTACCAAAAGACGCCAAGCTAATGGTCTTCTCAAGTACTTTTATACCTTTGGCTTTGTGTTCTACTTACAGTTGATGTTACTTCTTCTTGAGCTCACAAATAACTTATCAAAGGCTCTACAAAGGAAAGACCAAGACATTTTGAATGTTATATCCCTTGTGAAATCCACCAAACAACAATTGTGCAAGCTTAGAGATAATTGATGAGATTCTCTTATTAGTAAAGTTTCTTATTTTTGTGAGAAACATAACACTGAGTTGATCATTATGAGAGAAGAATTTGTCTATTCAAGAAAGCCAAGAAAAAGAAGCAACATTACCAACTTGCATCATTATCAAGTGGATTGCTTTTACACTGTTTAGGATATGCAAATTCAAGACTTTAATTATCATTTTGATGAGGTAAACATTGAACTACTTGGTTGCATTACATCTTTGAGCCCAATTGTTCATTTCGTGAGTTTGATCAAATGAAAGTTGTGAGATTATCTGAGTTTTATCTAAAAAAATTTAGTCATATCGAGCGGATATCTCTTGAGCATCAACTTGATCTCTACATCGATAATATCCGAGAAGATGAAAGATTTGCAAATTTACAAAGTCTTGGAAATCTTGCACGTATAATGATAGAGACAAAAAAATATATTTTGCATCCTCATGTTTATCAAATTTTGAAGCTAGTTTTGACTTTACATGTGTCTACCGCTACAGTTAAAATATTCTTTTCTGCGATGAATATTGTGACGATGACATTACGCAACCGAATAAATAATCAATTTCTAAATGATTCTCTAGTTTGTTTTGTTGAAAAGAAATTATTTGAAAAAGTGACAAATGAAGTAGTGATGAAAAAGTTCCAAAACATGGAGGAACATAAAACTCATTTATAGAATTTTTTTTATAAACTTTGTATTTATGTATGTACTATATTTATTTTAATTTTTTTAATAATATTGTGCTCAAGTTAAAAATCGTTATGGATCTGCCATTTACTAACATAATGTTGTCAACTTGTCATCAATTTAACATTTTTTTTTACTTTTTGTTTTTTCATAATATCCAATATAAAAGTTTGAACTCAAATGGTCATATAGTAAGGATAACTATCACAAACCATTAGGCTACATATCTTGGTCATTCAATTTTTTCCCGATTTCTACATACTTACTATATGTTATTTCAATAATTTGTTTTGTTGTTTTATTTCTTGATCAAGATAAATTTTCAAATATATTATTCTTAAATGGTTAATTATTTTGTAAGAAGAAGCATATCTATATTTATAGCTATTATAACTATATATATATATATATGATTGAGATTCATACACTATATAAGGGAAACTTTATTACAATTTAATTTATTATATATATTTATTTACATAAGTACATTGCCAATTTATCAGTAATAAGAATAAAAAAAGATTTGTTATAAAATAAAACAAAGAATACTGTGTTAAAAAGACTTTGCTCTGCCAACTGTGTAACTTTAACTTGTACTTTTTTTCTTCTGTACTTATCAAACAGAAGTTAGCACTCAAACAATGAACATATGTCTTAAAATCACGAGAGAAACACCCGCAATGATTGGACACGTGTCAACGCACAAACAAAGATGCATCGTTAAGTCCACGTCAGCACCACGGCCGTCACTTCCAACCCCAACGACGGTTAATAAAATAAAATAAAAACGCTTCTTCCGAATTCTTTTTCCCCTAAAAAAACAAAAAAATTCATCGCTCCGGAAAATTTAACCTTCTTCTCTCAAACAATATATATCTCAGCGTCGCGTCTTCTTCTTGTGAAACCCTAATCTTCGATTGTGCTACATTCAAACGGATCTCGAATCTCTATTCTCAGCTGCTGAAATCTCCGGTGAGTTTCCCATACTGCGAGGGTCAACTTCTAGGGTTTCGATTATCGTAATTACCAATTTAGTTTCATCTGATCCCTCTCTTTGATTGATTTCTTTGTTAAAAATTGTCAATTTGATTTCTTTGTAGCTTCTTCCTATTTCGTTTCCAAGAAAACATGAGAAAAGAAGGAACTTGTGTCAGTTTCAGTTTCATGTTAAGTAGTTCGTAATTAGATGGCTCTTGAAGGTTTGAGATAGTAAAGATTGTGTGTTTTAGGAATGATTCAGATCTAATTTGCAAAAAATTAGAAGGTGTTCTTTGGGAATCTTGATGATTATTAGGGAAATGCAGAGAACGTTTTACTGTGAGGTGGGAGAAACTTGTGTCAGTTTCACTTGCGTTTTGGTTAAGTAGTTCATATTTATGAGGTTTTGAAGCTTTGTGATAATAAAGGTTGTGTTTTTAGATAAGGTTTTGTTGGATTATCTTGATGATTGTTAGGGGAATGCAGAGAACCTTTTGCTGCGAGGTGGGAGAAAATCTGTGTCAGTTTCATGTGCGTTTTGGTTAAGTAGTTCATATTCAAGTGGTCTTGAAGCTTTTGAGACAGTAAAGGTTGTGTTTTTAGGGAAGGTGTTGTTGGATTATTTAAAAAATTGGGAATCTTGATGATTGTTAGGGGAATGCAGAGAACGTTTTGCTGCGAGGTGGAGAACGGTTGGAAGGAATCCCTCTCTCAAGGGATTGTTATCGTAGGAACTAAAGCAAGAACTAGGGACAAACCTTGGGATAATCTCTAATCTTTGATATTTCAATAGGAGTTAAGAAGCGAACATGACTCGGATTTTGGTTCAACGAGGTTCATCAGGCAGCTCTTCTAACTCGAGCCGCCCTTCTTCATCGTCTAGTTCTTCCTCAGGAACAGAACAACAGATAAATAATAGTGTTCAGGTTCCTCCTGTTACTATAGATGAAGAAATTACGGATGAGAAACTAGAAGAAGTTTGTGTTGGTGAACAAGCAGAGTGTTCTGATGTTAAGAATGTAGCTGAGGACGGTGATGAACCAGTGGATAGAGAAAATGATGAAGGGTTGGTAGTTTCAGAAAATGTCCAAGTTGAAAGTGAAGATGTAGTTTTTGATTCTCCAGTTAGTGGTGGTGATGACCCTGATTCCCCACCTGCAACTGTTCCACCACCTAAGCCTTCTTCGGCTGTAAATCCTGGGAATATGAGATCTGTCTTGGGAAATTTTGGCGCTTTACGAATTGGACCAACACGAAAAGGGACTGGGCCTCGCTCTCTTGTTTCTGCTAGGAGTTCACCAACTGGTTCACATCCTTCTTCTCCAAGATCACATAGTGAGAACGAAGGCTATAACAGTTCTGATGAGCATATGCCATGCTTTGGGCCCTCTCATCCTGGCTCTGGCTTGGTAAGTTTGTTTTCAGAAATAGAAGATGTTTTGACTGTATGAATGCTTAGCTTGTTTTATATGGCTTTATTTTTGATGAATTTATGTAGTTCCTTTCTCACAGGAAAGAGAACACCAGTTTGAAGCAGAGATTAGACAATCCAAAGGCTTTGAAATTAGGCGGATGTTGGAAGATGGAAATTGTCTTTTTCGGGCTGTTGCAGATCAAGTATATGGGGACTCAGAGACCTATGACATGGCTAGACAAATGTGCATGGATTACATGGTAATTTTTCTTCATTTTCCAAACTAGGTGGTTTTCACAAAATTTAGCATTTGAGACCAGTACATGCATTAGATTAGTGAACTGACTTGCATTTGAGAACAGCGCACATGAAATATATATACAATCAACGATAAGTGAAGCACACTTTTTAAGATTGTAGTTTATTGATAATCTATTCACCGAGTTTTTGTAGGCAGTGTGTTGCATTTGGTAGTTTCTGGTCATCGATACACCTAGAAAGGAATAATAGCTAAAGAATTAATCTTTCCATTTCGACGACTAATAATACATGACTATGATGGATGGTGCAGTGGAGTGAAACAAAGAGAGTAACAACAGCATGTACTTATATGCGTTAATGATATATACCTTTTAAACTACGGTATTATTAAGTCTAATTTATCTTAATTTGAACCGAGTACAGAAGTAGTGTCTTTAGGGTTGATGGTAACAATTCGTAGGACTTACTGTTTTCACAATGGATGGTTTAGGAACAAGAGAGGGATCACTTTTCTCAGTTCATAACTGAAGGCTTTACCTCTTACTTGAAGAGGAAAAGAAGAGATAAGGTGCTTTGCTCTGATCCATGTCGTCACGTTGTTAACTTTGGTTTCAATAATCTGACTCCTCTTTTATATAATGGTGATAGGTCTATGGAAACAACGTAGAGATCCAAGCTTTAGCAGAAATGTATAATCGGCCAATCCACATTTACTCATATAGCACAGGTGCAACTTAGTTCGACATTAAAAGTTCTTCATGTTCTTTACTGTAAGAAAGAGATTTGTGAAACAAATTTTTTTTTGTTTTTGTTCACAGAGCCTATCAACATATTTCATGGAAACTACAGCACGGATTCACCTCCCATAAGACTGAGTTATCACCACGGGAACCATTACAATTCTTTGGTGGATCCACATCGGTTGACAGTTGGTGCAGGACTTGGATTTAGTAGCCTTAGTGGGGTAATTATAGTTAATGTATCTCTTCTTTTTCTCTTCTTTGTTCAACTGATGTAATGGAGCATAACTTAAGTTTGAAAGGCAGTAATTTCTTTTTTTTTCACATCATATTTCTTGTTGTGAATACAGAGACATGTGGACAAGGAACAGGTGAAAGCTGCTATAAAGGCTCAGCAAGAACATCAGATCGATAATGCAAGTACCCAGTATCATCCATTAACAGGTTCACCAATCTGTCTTAGTGTGTGTAACTTCTGACGTATCTTGTCTTTGTTCCAGGCCCTCTTAGTAGAAGGCAGATATTACTCTGACCTTGAGCTTACAGAAAAGGAAATAGAACGGTCTGTAATGGATGCTTCCCGTGCTGAGTATCTTATGGAATCGTGTAAGCCACGAATTGGTCCCAAGGAATCATGCACCTCTAATGCTGAGACGTCTTCTTCAGGAGCTAGTGAGTGTTTTCTCTTTTGAATCCTCTCATCTAGAATAAACTGTGAAGAAACCTTTTGAGATCCTTGTTTTGTTTTTTGAAGCAGGATCGAAACCAGAGGAGGTAGTAGAAGAAAAGACGGTACTAAGCAGCAGTATCGAGATGGTATTGTCGATGGGATTTAGCTACACGCAGGTCATGGAAGCGTATAGCATTTTTGGGGATGACGTTGATTCGATTGTCTGCTATGTACTGGAGACAAGCTGTGGCAGCAGTAACCGACGCAAAGGCAAAGCCACGGAATAGAGAGAATGTAACATGTGAGTTGTTCTGTTATATTAGTATATGAAACATACCAATTCGTATTCCTTATCAACGTTGGGCGATTATTACCCTCTTATCAGAATAATACATAAACTTGTGCATTCATACCATATGTATGCGTATGTTTGTGGATTCTGTATTGTAGTTGTACAAGTTGAATAAGAGAGATGAAGAAAACACTTATCTTTTGGTTAAACTCGACCAGGGAAATATAAAATCTGGCTTCATTTCATTCGCTTTAGTAATTTGGAAATTTTCAATTGAATTTTCACTCACCCTTTTGTTTTAATACTAATTGTCCCCGAGGACCCCAACTATAAAACTAGTCCAACAGAGAACAAACCAAGAAATATGTTTTGTTTTCAGTTCATTTTTTGGCCATATGATTCGAATGCAAGTAAATTTAGTATCCCATTGTATTTTATTTCTTTTGTTGTACAAGATATTTGCTACCTATAATATGCAAATCTGACTCAAAATTAATAACTTTTACACGTAACAATATTTCTTTTACCTACATATATAATCTATGTAACCACTCAACAAGATTACATGGCCCAGAGTCAGCTTTTAATCTATTTCCTTTGGAAATACTTATCCTCCTAATTGGATTCTAACTTGTGATCTCTTTGTCAGGGGCTTGATCTCTTTCCGGGAAAGTCACAAACCCAAAAGCCACTCGATAGAAAAGTGAATTTTAGTTAATTCTACACTACAAGAAAACAGCCAGGAATAGACGGAAAAATTCGTCTGAAATCCATCGGAAAATATCCTTTCCAACGGAAACCGCCGTCTGTTCTAACGCCAGAAATGAAAAGTTTGTCAGAAATCTGTCGAACTTTCCAACTGATTTTCCACAAACTTCCAACGGCCATATTTCTGACGAATTAAAGACAGATACGTCGGTCAGTAATTCAGTCATATCCGTCGGAATTCCGTCGGATCTTACTTCCGACGGAATTCTGACGAATTTTAAACGGGCATGTTTCCAATGGACCTATCTCCGATGGATTTTCGACGGGCGTATTTTCGACAGATTTCATTTTTTTGTTTTTTAAAATTAATTTAATATAAAATTCAATATTCAAACAAAATATAAAAAAGTCATAAATTTAAAGTAAAAACAAATTAAAAGTTATTAATCAATAAAACTACGGTGGCGGCGGTGCCAAGAATCGAGCCATGAATGCTCACATTTCTTGTATTTGTTGTCTTATTTCTTGCATTTCCTCGTTATCTGACGCTCGGGCATCTTCTAGTGTATTAATCTTCGTCTTCAAACTTTCAAACTCGGTAGTTTTCTATGAGAGTTTCACCCTAATATCTGAACTTCCATAAAATCATGAAGACGCAGAAGATGTTGAATCTTGCGGAAGGCCAAAAAGGTGATATTTGATCTTCGGAGTAGCCTACAAAAAAAATCAAAGTTTGTGTAAATAAAAATTAAATTTCAAAAAAAAGTATATGAAAATGATTTAAAGTACTAACCTGATACACCAATTGGAACTTCTGTGCAGATAGGAGTTCCATCAACGATCGGCTGAGATAGGAGAAACTCCTCACCAAGCCGGTTCACGTTGTTGATGATCTCCTGAGCAAGCCCATCTTGTATGAGGCTAGTCTTCTTGTTAGTGAGGAAATTGGGGAATAACCTCAGATTTGATGGTGCCATACCATCTTTTTGAAAATATAATAAATAAATTAATTAATATAAATTATAAGTAAAATATAAATATTGTGAATTAAATAACTTACAATTTATTTTCGCCGTGTTTTCTTTCTTGTTACTCCCAAATTATGCATCGCTGGTCTTTTTCCTTTGCGGTCGTTCCTCCAGTTGGTAGATTGGGTTACAATGTCGGCAATGATTTTCTCTTGCTTCCAATACTCTATGAACCTGTTCCATAGGTGTGGGTTTACAACCAATTCCCTTGGAATGTCTTGTGCATTCCACTTGTCGTTCCACTCGTTCAACTTGCGAAAGTAAATTGAGCAGCTTTTCTATCAAACGTGACGTGAGTTGCGTCTCCCAAGTGAATTCTTGCTGCAAAATAAAAATAGAGATTAAAAATAAATTATTTAAAGTGAAAGTTAAATTTAATAAACAATAAACCTTACCGCAAATTGTCGAAACCACATTTCTTGATCATCCATAGGCATGCTTGAGTATGTCGAGTACGAACATTGTAGCATCCCGTTAAGCATCCGGTTAATGGACTTTGAGATCCTATCACCGGATTCATCAAACCTACAAAAAAAGATATATTAGAAAAATATGAAAACTAATTAAAAGAATTAGCAAATATTAAAAAAATTAAAAAAACTTACCAAGTCGCTCACCTTCACAATCCAATGAAGTAAAGTGTGAAGTTCTTTTCCCGGTTGTGACACAAAATCATTCGACACTTTTTTGCGTCGGGAGAGAAGTCGCTGCAGCGGGTGATTGAGTGTCTGGATCCTCACTTTGACTACGGCTCGAACGTCATGTCGGACGAGAACCACTACCCCCATTGGAACTTGAACGCGGGACGAATGCACTATAGTTCCTAAAAAGGTAAAAAATAAAATGTTAAATTTTATTACAAAGTAAAATTATATAATAAAATATCCAAAAAATATAAAAAATATAAAAAATCCAAAAAATATAAAAAATCTAATAAATATACAATCAACATCAAATAAATATAAAAATTCTAAATAAATAAAATTTTCCAAAATTTTCAATTTCGAAACAAATTAACATTAACAAAAAAATCCAAAAAATTCTAAAACAATTTTTAACATATAAAATAATTGTATAAAAAATAAAATTCAAACAAATTCTACTTTTAAAATTCAAACAATTTCTACTTTTAAATTCTAAAATGAAAATCATTCTCAAAATCAAAATCCAAATCAAAATCAAACTCAAACCTAAATATAACAACTATACTAATTACAAATCTAACAATTCAAATAAAACAACCAATTAAACAAATCAAATTTTCCAAATCCTAAATCTAACAAACCCACATCCTAAATCTAACCACCCACAACATAAATCTAACCATCCAAATCCTAAATCTAACAATCTAAATACTAATTATACCAAATTCACAATCTAACAAACTAACACCTAAATCTATGAATTCAAAGTTCCAAATCCAAGAATCTAACTCATAAACAATAAAAACAAGTGTAAGAAACTTACAAATTAGAAGGATTTTGGGCCATTTTGGACAGAATAACACCTAAATCCGAAGAGTTTTAGAGTTTAGAAGTTTTTAGGGTTTTTTGGTTGTTTTCGCGAATGAACTCGCAGATAATAAGAATTTGTATATATATCCATCAGAAATCCATCGTTTTAGGCAAGCGGAAGACCAAAAGAAGTTTGGCGGTTTAATGTTCACTATCCGCTGGAAATCCGTCGAAAATTACTGAGGGATCCGCGAAAGATGCATGTCGATGGATTTTGACGGGTTTGATGTTTCGGGGTTTTTTCGAATGTTTCAATTGAGATATGTCTGTATTATGATTTCAAAAATAACTTCATGAATTTAACCCTTGTTTATATTAAATTTACCACAACAACGAATTTCAGTTTCCGTGGTAACATATGTAAGTTAAAGTATATGTTTCATTATCTAACAGTTTGTGTAAACCTTGACATATATTTAAAACATCTCTTATACTTTCTAAACGATTTTAAATTGTCTTATAACTTATAATATTACCATTAGGATTGTGTTTTAAGGTATATTTTGTAAACTGTAAAAAAACCCCAAATCCGTCAGAAATTTCTGATCAATTTCCGACGGTTTTGGGGTTTCATGGGTTTTTTTTATTTTTCAACTACACAATGATCATTCCAAAAAAAGCTATAAAAATTTAACCATAAAAGTAATGCGAAAGATTAAAAATAAGTATAAAGATTTAATCAAAAAAGATTTTTTTTTTCATTTCATTTGTGTCTGTATTGTTTTAAAATTATTTAAAAAATACTAATATGTTCGAATATACATATAAAAAATATCATCAAATAAATACAACTCAAATTATTTGAATGAACTATTCTGAATCTGATGATCTTTCGGACAGAAATGAGTCTGAATCTTTATAAAATTCACCACGTTCTTTGTCTGAGCCTGAGTGCACTATATCATCCCTGATTTGTGTAAAATCAACCATGAGATAGACATCAAAAGAATGCTCAACCAAATCCATTGGAACACTACTGATTGGTTGCAAAGCATCGTGTTCGGGTACTCCATAAATCCTTTCTCTTGGGTTAGTTGCAGTCACTGTGATCTACGGGTCCGCCAGTGAAAAAAACCTGTCCGCTTGCGACGCTAGAATGAATGTGTCACATTTATCTAGTCTCCGTGTTGAATGAACAGACGTCACGCCAAATTGGTCCACTCGAACAGCACTCCCAAGACGTGGATCATACCAACCAAAAAAATAGTGCATCTCAAGTCAATCATTCTTGGATAGTGCACTTCAAATATTTCTCTCAGAATGCCATAGTACACTCAGTCACCAGATTGAGTCAAAATACCATAATCTGAAGTAAGCCTCATTCTTCCTTCATCATAATCCGAAACACATGTCCCCTAGTGCAATACCTAGGGTATAAAGCTGTAAGGTATTTTGGACCATTTACGATTTTCACTAACCATATTTGAAACGACTGACCACTTTTAATTCCTTCAAAAACCTATAAAATTTAGTAACAAATAATAAATTATTATATTCTTTAATTAATTTTTTAAAAATAAAATTAATTACCGTAGTTAATTAATCACTTACGTAGAATTGCAGCCAAAGCATAAAGTCCGTCTCCTTATGGACTTGAAGTTCTTCTTCTGACTTTTCCAAATAATGGCCATGTATTAATACCATGTATATACTTTAAAAAACACCACAAATTTAATGTTATGAAACATTTAAGGATAATTTGACAATTTACATAAATAAATGTATTTTACCTTTCATATTCTGCAATATCATATTTTACCCAATATACGTATGCAATTGAGTAAGCTCCTGATGCGAAAGTTTGCACCTCTTTCTTTTTTTCACTCGCTTGACTAACTTGGGAAAAAAACTCAGGGGCATACATGGGGTAAATTGCTCGCTCACCTCGATCATCATGGCGACCTGGACGTCTACTCTTTGTAGAACTTCCGAAAGAAAATAATATTCACCAAATGGAAGGAGCCGCTGCATCACAACATGACAATCATGACTCTTCATGATAGATGCAATTCCATATATTAGATCCATAGATTAGATGCGTAACCATCGGTGAATTTAACATCAGTCTGAATCCAATAAAAAATGCTTGCTTCTTATCATCTCCTAACCGATACGCAGAAAAATGACATTTACCATTAGGAAAATTTTCAAAAAAATCTCGAATGCAATACAATGGCAAGTCTAATCTAGACTTCATGTTGTCTTTCGTCTTGGACATTTAAAACCGTGTTCATGATGTTATCAAAGAAGTTCTTGTCAACGTGCATAACATCAAAATTATGTCTCAATAAATGGTCTTTTCAATAAGGCAAATAACAGAAAAGACTATTCTTGTGCCAATTATGAAATACACTGACACTGTCAACAGGATCATGTCCATTACCCTCACAGTAAGGAGTTCACTCCATCCCAAAATCTTTTTAACTGCTCCAATAAATTAATCATGTCTATCTTAGGAGGTGGACCGTCCAACACTTGCTTAATCTTTGTAAAAAATGTCCTAGACCGACGATACGTATGATCACTCGATAGAAACCTTCTATCACAATAAAACCAACATGTTGTTCTTTCGTGCTGCAATTGAAATGCATCAGTGTTGTCTTGACAATACAAGCATAATAATCTTCCATGGGTTATTCATCCAGACAACATACCATATGCTGGGAAATCATTTATGGTCCATATTAGAACCGCACGCATCTTAAAATTCTTATGGGAAAGAACAGCATACGCTTCGACACCATAATCCCAAAGCATTTGTAACTCATAGATTCAATGGCTGGAGGAATACATCGAGAGATTTCTTCGGATGCTCTGGGCCAGGAACAAGAATGGAGAGGAACAAAAACTCTCTATGCATGCACAAAGATGGAGACAAATTATACGGTCTTACAATAACGGGTCACAACGAATATTGTCTTCCATGCTTTCCAAATGGGTTGAAACCATCTGTATATAGCCCAAGGTACACATTTCTTCCCTCAAAACACAAAATCCGGATACAATGATTAAAAATGCTTACACGCTTCTGCGTCTAAAGGATGTGTAATCTCTCCATCTTGACGATGCTCGCATGCCATCTCATTGGCTCTGCCGTGCGCTGAGATTGATTTAACCTTTTCAACCTTTCCATTAACTGTCAATACGACATCCGTTTAAATGGAATCGGAACTCTGGCGCCAGTTTTCTGATATCGCAGTTTACGACATAAGCGACATTTGTTGCGGTTTTCAATTTCTCTCCAATATATCATATAGTTGTCGATGCAAATATCTATTATATGATATGGCAAACCAAGACCAGCTACAAGTTTTTGTACCTCGTAGTATGATGCTGGTGAAAGATTATCTTCAGAAAAAATATCTTTCACAAAATCCGCTATCGCATCTATACATTCCTCCGCCAAATTGAAGTCTCTTTTGATAGTTATCATTCTACTAGCAGATGATAATGGTAAATGAGCTTCTCTACAACCGCTATATAATGGTTGCTTCGCTACATCTAACATTTATAAAAACTGGGGAGCTTCTAAATTAGGTTCTTCAATCCTATCTCTATCATCACCTGCTGACTGCATATTCTCCCTAAATGCAGCATTCCCCATCTCAATAGTTTCTGCACCGACATCTA
The DNA here is from genome assembly GCA_028015245.1 of Cardamine occulta. NCBI lineage: Eukaryota > Viridiplantae > Streptophyta > Magnoliopsida > Brassicales > Brassicaceae > Cardamine > Cardamine occulta. Next base: position 9,238,663 of record CM051377.1, on the reverse strand, counting down.
CTTCCGTTCATTCTCCTACACTATCAGCCATATGGTTCGCTACTACTACCATAATCAAAAAAAATTCTCATGTAAATATCAAATCTTGTACCCCGACATAAACCCATTGCGGTACAAGTGATGCCAAACTAACTCTACTTTAGTATTATAAGAATTCTGGCAAAGTGAACAGAGACATTTTAACTTACCACTTCTTTTGGTTCGTGGTTGATTTTCTGCCACTTCCATGAATTCGCATATCCTTCGGGCATACTCATCATTCAATAAGTTTGACTCCAGATTCTTCATTATCTATCCATCCATAATCAAAAATTATTTGAAAAAGACATTTGAAGAAAATAATTTGAAGAAGATAATTTGAAGAAGATTTTGAAGAAATAATTTGTAATTGTGAATGAATGGAGAAGGATGAAAACATATATATAGAACCGCAGGCCATCAAAATTCCATTGGAAATCTGTCGGAATTTCGTCGAAAATTTTGAAATTCTAACGTCTACTATAACAGCTATATTAACGTTCATATTTTTCGATGGAATTCCGTCAGAAGTCCGTCGAAAAATAATGGCTCGACAACAGTAACAACAATGTTCTTAATTTCCGACGGATCTGTCAGTTGCTGTTGAAAATTTCTAACAGACGCTAATCCGTTAGAAATTTTCGACAGATATAAGTTTTCGAAATACCATTGGAAATTCTATCTGTTTGCGGTAAGTTTTAAACACTCACTCAACTCATGCTTTGCGTGAACGTTTGTAATGATAAATAAAACATTAATAGAATAGATAATTCGAATAGAGAAATTATATCTAGCCTTCTAGATGGGCAGTGCCACAATAACCTGACGTTGATTATATAAATGTCATGGAGTTTCGATTTTCAATCGAGTTAAACATAATCGCAACCGGTTTACTTTAACTCGTCCCTTCTTCTTGATAATCATTAATCATGCAGAAAAGTTAAAATTTTTATTTCATTGACTAGTCTTGATAATAGCGTGACTAAAAGATTACAAATCTGATACCACTTTAATTTGTTCATGTCCAAGACGTTGTGCATGTCATCTTCTGGTACCCAAGAACGTCACTTTCACGTTTCTCATTGTCGGAGTTTAAAGCCGTCGTAATTGTTTCTCTATGTTAAATAGACGTGCATGCTCTTTTTTTGTTTCATATACACAATCAACACTAAAACGAAAAGAATTAAAAAAAAAAAAATACCCTCATGTATGAGATCGTGGATTTCGGCAATCTTGGGGCTTATTGGGGCAGTGTTAAAATCAAAATGACAATAGCTACAAATGAAGAAGAAGTCAATGAAGTCATACAAGCTCTGATGTCAAACTCCTTTAACCGTCTAGATCTGATACTGATTAGATCAACATATGGATTAACCTCAAATGCTATCCTCCAGCTGTGCGACTCAACCCAGTGCCTTATACTTAGGCTTTATTCAGTCCATGACGTGCCCCAAGCTCTCTACAACTTCCTCATCTTGCCGGGTTTTACATTTGTGGGGTTTGAAATAAAAGACACAATTGCTAGCCTCAAGAAGGATTATCATATTATGTGTAAGAACGTTCTTGAAGTTGGAAAGGCCATGTGGAGCTCCTTACGGTTACATAATCGTCAATCTTGTCTTGAAACGCTCCAGAATTTGACTATACCACATATTAGTAATATTTCTAAACTTTTTTTAGATAGTGATTTTGAACTAAAGGAGGATGAAATCAAAATCGCTGTCTCAAATGTTTTATATGCATTTCATCGAGGAAAGACAATGCTCGACTTTTGAGAAGGTTTTTCTGTAATATTTTCGATTCTCCATTAATAAATTAAATTTTATAAAGAAATATAATAGCAATTTGTAAAAAGAGGACCCATATGGTGTGAAATTAGAACATAAGCGACCCTTTTTTATTTTAAAACACTGAGAACATCTTAAAATAAATATCTAATTTATTTGTTTCAATAATTCATATCCATATATTGTAAATTTGTAATAATGAATCAATATGACCCAACTTGTGACATTTGATAGTTTTGATATCAATATGGTATATTGAAACTTATTATTATAACCTTGAAACCACCTCAATATCCATTGCTAGTGACTTATCATAGTTAGACAAAATAGGTCACCATCGACCTGGATGAATAAGGTCATTTTTGAATACTCGATGGAATCAATGGCTGAAATTCCACAAATTGAAAAAAAATCAATTTGTTGTGCCACAGAAAAATCTATGTGCCACAAATTTAATATAAACCTCATTCTACATTTACTGAGTGGCATGCTCTTATTGTTACCCACGTTCATTTGTTGTTTCTCCTACCGACGAAATCGAAATCGACATTAAATCCATCGAAGCTCGACAACTCTGCAGTCGTCATCGGAATCTAAGGTCATCGCCGGCGAACCGCCTCCGTTTCAAGCATAGTTTCCGGTTGTCTTCTCTGTTGTAGTAGGTAATTGGACAATAAAGTATTTTCATAGGTTATTTATCGAATATAGATGTTGAATCGTGTGCATCTGAGAAAATAATAATGAAATTTCTCTGGAAATATAGGAAGTCCAACTGGTAGAAATGGAACAACTAAGAGAAATGCAACTGATATAAATGTTACAACTGAGTAATGGAATTTGATTTGAAATTTCTTATTTAGGTATCACAGTTGGTTAATAATCATCTTTGATGGTACAATGAGTTATTGACATTGATAATTTATGGAATTTAAGTGTTTAATCGTGTTAAATATCCGATTGGTACAAATAGATTAAGTGAGAGGTAGTGATACAACTGGTACAAATGGTACAACTGCATACTGTGTAATTTGGAAATGTATTTTTTTTTTTTTTGCAGGAGGTCATGAAGAAGATCAGCCACACAAACATACATTTCGATTATGGAGGTCACTATTCGGAAGAGCATGAAGGATTTCAAAAAAATAGTCAAATAGGTATAGCGATTAAGATGTCACTTTGGAGGATGTAACGTATGCAGTGTTGGTTGATAAGAGCTGTAGGAAGATTGGAATTGATGAAATGTCAAAGAAGCTTAAATTGAGTTATAGTCAATATCAATCTCGAAAAGAGGCAAATATTATAGATGACGAGGATGTACATGTTTATTTAACTACAGTGGATAAGGATGGACTTAGACCTATTTTGCGGGTGGAGTTATTGAAAGGTGTTGAAAATAATCAGGGAGATGAGTAATTCTCTAGAACGGAACAAAGAAGTTCATTTGGTGTGATTTATAGTAGAGTTGGTGATGTAAAAAATTGAGGGATCCCTAGTATTGCGAGAGTAGATGAAATAGAAGAAGATGAACAACCCCAACAAAAAGGATCGATAATTGAAGAGCAGATAGAGAACGATGTCATTGAAGAAAAGAATGATATAGTGGTTGCAGTTAGCTCGATTGATAACAATGAGAATGATGGTTTGGATGGTTGGCAGGAAATTCTTGAAGTTCCACATGGTGTAGAAGAAAGTCAATTTGTTAATGAATGGGAAGATGGTACGGGTCTTGAAATAGCTCAAGAATTTTTTTCTAAGGAAGCAGTGCATGATTGGGTTACCAAAGTTACAAATGAGAACTGTTTTGGGTACAAAACTATTAAATCAGATAAGGAGCGAGTTATGCTAAGATGTCGTCAAGCTCCAGAAGGTTGCACATGGTATTTGAGAGTTGCAAAAAAATAAGAATTCAGAACTTTTCACTGTCATAGTACATAGAAATATGCATTCATGCAGTCAGTCTGTTGCGACAACAAGTACTCAACAGAAAGGCATACCAAGTTTAGTAGTATCTATTTTGCATGAAGACTATTCAGGTCAATTGGAGACCCCAGATCCTAAAACCATTGTGAATGTGGTTCTTAGAAAAATTGGTTTGAATTGTTCATACTTCACTGCCTTAAGAGAGAAAAAACAACATGTAAGTGATGTGCGAGGTACGCCTAATAAAAACTACAACATGTTGTATTCTTATCTATATATGTTAGAGTATGTCAATTATGAGACAGTAACTAGTGTGGAATTGGATGAACAAAAAAGACTCAAATATCTATTCATCGCTTTGGGAGCTTCCATTGTAGGGTTTATTGCCATTAGGAAAGTGATAGTAGTGGATGCTACTTTCCTTAAGACTGTATATAGTGGTATATTAATTTTTGCAATAGCTCAGGATCTAAATCGTCACCACTACCCAATTATGTTTGGTGTGATTGACAGTGAGAAGGATGTTAGTTGGGAGTGGTTTTTTACAAAGCTGAAAACTGTTATACTAGATGAGCCTAGAATGGTTTTTATTAGCAATAAGCACCAAAGCATCATCAAGGCAGTCTCCTCGGTGTATCCAAGAGTACTGCATGCACACTGCATTTGGTATTTATCTCAAAACGTGAGATCACATATGAAAAACACAAGGATCTAGCTAAGATAAAATTCATGGTTTGTGCTCATGCTTATACAAAGAATGAGTTCGACAGAGAGTATAGTGAATTTAGGAATAGGTTTCCGAAAGCTGTTGAGTATTTGGAAAAAAGTATTGGACTGGAACAATGGACAATGTATCATTTTAAAGGAGACAAGTACAACCTAGACACAAGCAACTCTGCAGAATCATTGAACTCCGTGTTTAAGAAAGCAAAGAAGTACTCCCTCTTAACTATGATTGATACAATCCTTGAGAAATTGGCTGAATGGTTCAACAATCATAGGAAAGATTCTGCTGGTGCACCGAACACATCAATATTGGTACCTTTTGTGGAGAACAAAATGCACTCATGATGTGCAGATGCAGCCAAATTAAAGGTGATTGAGATAAATAGAGACTTCCTTGAATACAATATTATTGGGCTCGATGGGAAGACTTATTTGGTGGACCTGAAAATGAAAAGCTGTTCGTGCAAGTGTTTTCATATTGACAAGTATCCGTGTGTCCATACTATTGCTGCAGTTAGCTTCCTCATGAGGCAAGAAGATAGATCAGAGAATATCCATATCCATGATGTATGCTCAAAATATTACTTGATTGAAAATTGGGTATTGGCATATTGCATGACGATTTATGTGGTACCACATGAGTCTAACTGCAGTGTTCCTGCTGATATTCAAGAACTAGTTGTTTTACCGCATGAAAAAAACCAAGAAGAAACTGTGAAGAACTTAAGAAAAGCGGTTTCCATCTAAAGGAGAATATCCTCGGAAGAGGAGGAAAGTCCGAACTTGTGGCATAAACTTGGAGAGGTGGTTGGAGCCAGAGGAGGGAACTTGATTTGTTTTATGTGTTTGTTTTGTATCTGTATTTGTATTCTCGGATTTGTAACTATTTTATATTGTACTATATGGTCCATCTAGGTCCAACTATGTCCAATTACAAGCATTCGAAATTTATATTTATATTAACAAATTTAAAACTAAGAACACTACATAAACTAAATGTATATCATTAAAAACTAAATTTATATCATTAGAAACTAATTTTATATCATTAGAAACTAAATTTGTTATTTGCTTTTTAAAAATTATAGTTTTAACAGAAAACACTCTCACAAACTATATCTTTCCAAGTAAATTGTCACAATTCTAAAGAAAATAATGTGAAAATGAAGATTTGGTTTTTATGTAAATGAAAAGCTCCAACGTTTTAATGTATTGAGAAAAATCAAAAGTCCAACTAGAAATTAGCAGCTTATGATAAGGTCCAATTAGAAATAATTAAAACTCCCATTAATCCAACTATGTAGATAATTGTTCAACTGAACAACTAGTGAAGACATCTACGTAATTGTTTCAGCTGGGTCCACAACATTAGTTTTTTTGGTCAATTTTTGACATTTGTTAGTCAACGCTCACATTTATTAAATTCCGAAAATCTATCCTCTCTCACACTTTCCTGAGCATCCCGCTTTCCCTTTATCTCTCTCTTCTCTTCTTTTTCTGCTCTATTCTTTTTCCGAATCAGAGCATCCTACTTTCCCTTTATCTATCTCTTCTCACATTTTCTTCTCTCTTGCAATTCTAAAATGTCTCCAAGTTGTCCGGGTAGTAACAGTGACAGTAGTGAAAGTGATTATAGGATAGATCCATGTTTATCGGCAGACGGTAATTGGGGTGTTCCGACTAATTGTTTATGTGGTGAAAGAGTCCATCTTGAAGTCGATTCTAATCCACAAAATTTTGGCAGAAAGTTCTACAAATATCCAAACAGTGGGGTAAGATCATGTTAGACTTCATAATTTTTTCATAATTCCTTATGATGTTTGGGATAATTTATGAAGATTTGTGTAGGATGGTGAAATGCACATCAATAAGTTTTGGGATCACGCAGTAAATGAGGAATTTACAAAAATTGAATCCCGACTCACACATCAAGATCAATCAATTCTAAACGCTTTTCGATATGGAAGAAGTGCTAATCCTATCTTAGAGTCAATAAAAAAGTCGATGAATGAAATGCGCCATGAAATCGAGGATCTTAAGGAGTAACTACTCAAGAAAAACAATGAGATTAGTAGGATAATGCAATATCTTGGTATTTGGTAAAATTTAATTTTTGTAAGACTTTGAATATTGATTATGTTGCTTTTTAAGACTTTGTGTTGCTTTGTAAGACTTAGTATGTTGTATTATACCAACTTACTTGTTCCAGTTTTCCCAGTTATACCAAATCAGTTGTTCCAGTTTTCTCATTGTCCTAAAACAATTGTTCCAGTTTTCCCAATTATACCAAATCAGTTGTTTCGGTTTTTTCATTGTCCCAAAACAGTTGTTCCAGTTTTCCTAGTTATACCAACTCAGTTGTTCCAGTTTTCTCATTGTCCCAAAATAGTTGTTCCAGTTTTTACAATTAGTACTAACACCAAAATAAATCTAGTACTAACATTATGACTCGTTTTCCTAAACATTCACCATATCTTTAGTAATGCCTTTTTCGCTTCTTTCCTTTTTTTTTCTGCTTGCCTCTCTGTCTGAACGCCATCATCCTCAGCACCAGTCTCCCCCACAGCATCTTGAACACCACCATCCTGAGCAACATCCTCAGCACATGTCTCTTCTCCTGCATTAATTCCAAAAATAATTAAACAAACAAAAAACACACCACTCACAATATCAAACTACTCACCCGTACGTATTTCCGAAACTAACTCAATAGCATCAATAAATTCTTCAAGTTTAGTTAATCTGTTATCCATGACACAAAGTTGCTGCTTCACATCCTCAAATCTTTTCTCCATCATTTCCTTTAATTCATGCACCGTGCCAGCTAGGGATTCTAATACAACCTTATCACCAACTCCACTATCTCTTTAAGGAACTCCATCACTCTTATCTCCAACTCCTCTAACCTTCTGAGGAACTCCTTCACTTCGACCAGCCCAGTCCAACTTGTAGACATCTTTCCCTTTCCACCAGATTTTCTTCCTATCTACAATGAGATGTTGAACCCAACTATCAATAAGACTTTCTCTAATACCTATCCCATCATCAACAGAATCAGGAACGATCTCTGCCAACATATCTTTCTTATCAGTGTCCACTTCCAAGATGCTCATGATATCCTGTCAATATCAATATTTTCAACTTCACTCAAGCTTTTAACAAATACAACAATACTAATAATATCACGAACTCTAACCTTTGTGCTTCCAAGCTCTACATTAATATCTTTCAATGGAAAACCTTTCAAACAACTATCAGAGAATTTGTGCTTGCACAACTGGGGACCAACTTTCTCAGCTGGAACAACTTCTCAAAACTTGCGTCCAAGATGTGGAATGTACTCAAATGCAAGAACCTACACATTATATTACAACATTCAAGAAAATGTTACTTTATTAAATGGATTAATAACAATAAAGAGTTACCTCAAGCGGAATAATGAATGCATTAAAGGCAGCTTGATGATTTGGTTTTACTATGCATTTGAAATTCTTGAGAAACCGACTAATCTCCTTTAGATTATCATCAAATGTGAGATGCCCCCAAGGAAAACTCTCACACAAATGCACATCATTTACAATCCGAAGAAGGAACTCATCGATTTTTGCATCACTCTTTGATTTAGGTCTCACTACCTTGCTTAAGAAATCCAAGATAGTGTGCTTCAAGACAGTGACCTTTTTCCTCTCAACATTCCCCTTATCCTTCAGCTCGTTCAACTTCTTTTTCACATCCGAGATTTTGATCCCCTTTTTCTTCTTAAATATCTTCTCAACAACTTTGTATCACCAAGCTTCTTCCAATTTGGAGGATAATTATGATAGTTCAAACCTGTCCACAACGATTCTCCCTAATAAAATATCTAACTGGTACTCCATTCACAACAAACCAACACTCATTTTTCTTCTCCATATGTGCGGTTCGGAGGAGAAGCATCCACGTTGCCTGAAGGATGTGGTTTGGCTCCCTGTACATATGAAATACATGCTTGAACTGATCGTGTCTCTTGAACCATTCCAAAGCTATAGGAAAATCATCCTCAATTTCCTTCACAACTTGTGTCACACTGCACCGAGTTGACATCTTTCACATCTTGTTGTACTCACTTTTACCAAATAACAGTTTCTCTGGCTGCACTGGTTGTGTGTCCTCATCATCATCCTTGAATTTTCAAACACAAATTGTTAACAAAATAATAATAGTTATACTAGTTGTCCCAGTTATCCGAGAATCAAAATGATCTCCAGTTGTTCTAGTTGTCCTAATTATCCTAAAACAAAAACGATCCTCAGTTGTTCTATATGTCCCAGTTATCCAGAAACCATTAATTGTCGATATACTCCGAAACAATTCTCAATAATGTTCAAGAAATCATTCTCAACTAATATATATTCTACAATTGTTCTATATGTTCCAGTTATCCAGAAACCATTCATTGCCAATATACTCCGAAACAATTCTCAATAAATGTTCAAGAAACCATTCTCAACCAATGTATATTCTACATGAACCTTGTCAATTCCACTACTAAACCATTCCATTCCACTGTACACACCAAATGATCCAAATCCAATCCTAAATATCTAACTAGTTCGAGCTCCTAAACCATTTTTCAATCAATGTACATACCTCTAAAGCTGTAGAGGTTCCATCACGAACATTAACATAAAATTTTGAATCTTCATCCGTATTTTCATCTTCTCCCTCATCCTCCCGAACATTTTCAAGTAACGTTGTCTTCTCTTCGTCTTCCTCCCATCAATTTCGTTCTCTTCTTCGTCTTGCCTTCCTCTTCTTCATTCTCTTGTTCCTCTTGTTCATCTTCTTCTTCATTCTCTAATTCCTCTTTTTCTACGTTTTCTCCATCCGTATTTTCATCTTCTCCCTCATCCTCCTGAACATTTTCAAGTGACTTTGTCTTCTCTTCGTCTTCCTCCCCATCAATTTCTTTCTCTTCTTCTTCTTGTTCTTCCTCCTCTTCCTTCTCTTGTTCATCTTCTTCTTCATTCTCTAATTCCTCTTCTTCTATATTTTTTCATCACCATTTAAGTTCCCTTCTTCGTTTTCTTCTTCATTCAAGTTTTCTTCTTCCTTATCCTCTTCATCATCACCATTACTCTTATTCGACCGATTCAACCTCGTTCGATTTCTAATTGATTCATATACACCTCTACTGTCTCTCACAATAGCCATCGTCAAAGTCGTTCGTCACCGTTGCTCATGCTCGCCGTTCTTCATTCGACACCTTTCGTCGTGGATCTCCGTTCTTCGGAGTAGAGACCAGCCGCTCGTCGGAAAAGAGAGCATTCCGAGCGAATTCGTCTCCGAAAAGCCAATTTAGGATTTGTTTCCTTTCGTCGAATTTTGATTTTCCATTCAATTTGGAATTTTTAAAATTGAGTCGGATCAGATCGTGGTTCGGGCACGAATATGGGTTGGGTCACCTTAGGTTGGTTGTGTAATTTTATTAAAAACTATTAGATTTCTCAACATTAACCATGTTTTCAAATAAAATATATATACTTACAAAAGTAAAAAATATAATAGTGACATATGGGATCAAGAATTCTGCAAATGTGGCATATGGGACGTGCCTCTACTCGATGCCTTTCTAAATATGCGGCCAACTCGTACATTTATATGTTCATATATCCTTCTGGCATAATTACAATTTTGTCCATCTCATATCCTTATAATCGTGTCATACATATCTGTCTCTGCTTTTTTTAATGACAAATCCAATATATTTCTTTAGCCAAACTAAATAATATTCATTCTTTTTATTATATAAGATGTTTTAAAAGTTTTAATGCAAATTTTAAATGTGTTTAATATTTTTTGACCATTTTCTTATGTAGTTTTTTTATGACTAGTTGAATTGTTTTTCATTAAATTTCTTAAGATTTTTTAAGTTAATCTATCTTATATTTCGAAAAATATGGCGTAAGAATGATTGTACAATCCAATATTGAATTAGATTTCGAGAGAACGTTTTGTATAACTAGATATTCTCCATCGATGGTTATTTAAATCAGTTTGATTTATACATCTTTTTCTGTGTATAACAATATTTTATTCTATTTCTATCAAACACTACATAATCTTTGAGAAAATGTGTTTTTAGCGGCTAACATCATTAGAACGTTTTATGAAAATAAGAATTATCTACCAAACAAGTTAAGTATGAACAACTAATCCAAATTTAATTATAAGACGCATATCCGAGCTTGACGCCCCTCAACGGTTTTTCCAAAGCAAAAAAAAACATGCACCTCACACTAAACAAAGTAGAAAAGCTTTTTGTAAACCAATTTTTCAATAGATAAATATTTTTTGTTTAAAAAATTAATGAAATATAAGTGAATTGTGTTCAACGGGATAAAATAATAAAGAATTAAAGTGCAAACTTTGTCCAAGAAAATAGGTCAACACCTTTTTGGATTGCTTTGTTTTATATATATACTAGTTTAAGAGTTAGCACCCGTCCATCGGGTTTCTAAATTTTAAATAAATTATATTTAAACAGAAATATCAAATTAAACTTTTGTGATTAATGATATATCTTGAAGTTGTTTTAGGAAAAATAGAACAAATCATATTTCTTTAGAGAAGAGAGTTATATATGCTGTAAAAAAAAAGTTATATACATAAGTTTGTTTTTCTACTTCAGTAAGTTAATTTAAACTTCTATATTACGATTTCATTATTAACATATTAAAATTTACATCACATCCAATCAATTTTGATTTTATATTTTTGTTTGTTTTTCGATCAGCATGTGAGATGTGAAAAACGGATTCGGTGACAGGTGACTATGTTCTTGCTTATATCTGGGTAAGACATTCTTCCGGCAATATCTACATTATCTTTATACTTTTTTCTGATTTAGATATAATATCGATTTTCAAAAGAATATGTTTTTCCTCTCGAACCTTCACTGACCAAAGTCTTTCACTATTCCTTTTCTCTTTATATTTTTCGACAACATCCTCAAACACCATTGGATATATCCTCTGCCCCAGCATCTTTCTCAAGCCAGCCAGACACCCATCACTCAACACCAGACACCTCATCTTCTATTGATCTACTCTACATTGTTGCCCCAAATCCCAAGGTATTGTATTCTCATCTTTTACTCATGAAACCATGTATCAGAAAACAAATAACATCTCAAATCTTAGTGGTTTACCTTAAAACCAAGATCTACATTGTCTTTATATTTCTCTGATTTAGATATTATATCGATTTCCAACAGAATATGTTTTTCCTCTCGAACCTTCACTGACCGAAATCTTTTGCCATTCTTTGTCTTCTTATGTTTTCGGACAACATCCTCAAACTCATTTTTTCACCATCTCTCGATTTTTATTTCTATCTCGAACTCTATTTCTGCATAAGATGTTTGCTTTTTGCTACTTTTTTTTTTCCGTCTTGGATTCCCATACACCCTCATCTCCAATCTCTAGTAAAAGCTCCACCGTTTTCCTATCGACTCTGAGAACGTGAAGATCTTACGGTTGATAGGATGACTATGTCCAACTCTCTGCCTTGAAAGGCATCAATAATATTAGTTTCCACTGCTTCAGACCCAAATGCATCCAAGACAGTTGAGCGTAAAATCCTGTGTTAATGTTTGTAAGGGGTAGTTATATGAGTAATAACTTTGAGTTTTTTGTTCTTTTTTTTCACTTCTCTTCTTCTCCTAAATCGCCGAAGAGAGTCGAAGATTTCAATTTTGCTTTTTTCAGTTTCAGACTTAACGACGTCGTATCGAGAGTGTGATTCGCCGGCAATGCGATTTCTCTCTGAACCCTAAAAAAAATGCTCAACCATCTCCTCTATCGCTCCCTCATTCCTTCTCCTCTCTTCTCCAGGACTTTCTCCTCTACACTTTTTGTCAAAGGTCTCTTTTTTATTATCTGCGATTGTGTCTCTCGGCTTATCTGATTCTTAATCCAAACTTTCACGAATTTAAATTTCCGATTTCTTGATTTCTAATGCATTGAATTGGGAATTTGATAAAAGGGTTTTTGAAAGACTCTGACTTTGATAATGCTTGTTTGAATTTTCACCATCTTTGGTCATTTTGTTTAATGTTTAGATCAATTTGTGTGTTCTTATATGATATTGCTCTCTGTTGTATCTGTATGCTGTGATTTTACCAATTCTTAATGACGAGTTTTGATAAATTCTGATATTAGAAGAAGTGTATGTTTGAATATTTGTCCCTTAAGTGCCACAAATTTTCTTATCAATTAGGATAAGCTTAAAGTTTCAACTTTAGGTGTAAAGGCAATGCAAAGTTTCAATCTCCTGAACTTGTTTCTAAGGATTTGAATTCTCACTGTTTATGGTATTCTTGTTTGATGTCTGTTTCGATTTGTGTATTCTTAGTTGATATTGGCTTCTGTTGTGTCTGTACGATGTGGCTTTACCAGTTCTAGCGATAAGTTTTGATAGAATCTGATCTCAGAAGATATGTTACTGACAAGGGTATGTGTGTATTGTGCGGCTTAAGTGCCACAAAATTGTCTTATCAATAAGGTTTAGCTTAAAGTTTCAAACTTTAGATGTAAAAGCATTTTCTTTATTTGATCTGAGTCTCAGTGATCCTTTGTGTTACTGTCACTAAACTGATGTCTATGTTGCAGGCATATCTTTTTCAAGCACAGAAGAAACATTAACTAAAGCATTTTCTCAATATGGTCAAGTTCTCAGAGGTTAATCTCTAAATCTCAATAGCAATTAGTTCCACAGTTTCACTTACATATCTTTTTGTCTTTTATCAGAGTTAATTACCATTCTTTGATTGATTCAGTTTGTTAGTTAGTTAAAAGATAGTTAGAGTTTAAACTTGTATAAAATGTTGTAAGTGTACTTACCATTCATTCTAATGAAGAAATGTTTCCTATAACTAACTTCTTCTGATAGTCTTCTTCATCTTTTTGGTTGCTTCAGTGGATGTGATAATGGACAAAGTTAGATGTAGACCAAAAGGTTTTGCTTATGTTACATTTTCGTCTAATGAAGAAGCTGGGAAAGCTTTATTAGAACTCAACGGCCAGGTATTAACTCTCTTCCTTGTTTCAGAATTCACTACTGTCAATTGAGCATCTCCTATCTCTCAGATAAGTCTAAGAAGCTTAGCCCATTTTTCCATTTTCGAAGTCATGTTTATTCAAACTTCTAGTTTCTTCCGTTAGGCAGAAACAGATTTGATTAATATACTTGTGAGTCCCCTGTTAAAGCATTCAGAACGAGATATATCAAAATATCAGAATATCAGAACTGTTTGCTTGAAATTAAATAAATTCATCAACTCTTTGAATCGATTATGTTGCGTAATCTTCATGAATTTCTCGTTATATGTATCACAGTTAGTAGATGGACGGGTAGTGATCCTCGACACAACAAATGCCAGAAAAGACAAGCGACCAGACAGCAAGCCGAAGCATGGAGGTGGCGACAGTTGATACTTCTTTTTTGCCTTTTGTTAGATTAAATTTTGAGACAGAAGACACTTCAAAGTTCTAATCATTTGAAGTTATTTAAAATGAGGAGTTAGTTTTATCATACTCACTGATTTTATAATGCCATGGAAAAAAAAGAGTTGGGGATCTTGTGGTGGATGCATTATCCTAAATTTGATGATTTGTATTCGAGGTGAGTCAACATGGACCGGTTTATCGAATTGCTAAGTTTCTTCTCGAGTTTGTTTGATTCAGTGGAAGGAGTTCTGAGCAGCCAAAATAATATTGTGTTTTTTGCATAACAAAGTGAGACTCTTACTTAATCTTTGACCTTTGTTCTCTTCACAATTTTCTTCTTGTCTTTGGTAACTTCTTTTAATTACATAACTAAAGCACCAATGGTTAGATAATCTAACCGCAGCCCGCATGAAGAACCTATTCATTATCTAAGCTATTACTTATAATAAATTCGCATGATTCTAATACATCTATGGAAGCTTGTCTATGAACATTTGAAGAAATTGGAAAGATATCAACTCAAAGTTTTGTGAACACTTTTATCGATCGATCTTTAAATTTTTCTCGTTGGTTTCATAAAGCACCAAAACTAAGTTATCTAAGATACCAGGTTATGTTTGCAATTGTTATTGTGCCAATCTACCATACGACCTTGAAAAAATGGGGTTGAGGGTTAGAGACTTAAATCAATAAAGTAGAATAAGGTTTTCCAAGTTTGTAATCATTAAGAAACCAAACTAAAGTTAGAAAAAAACAGGTCAGAAAAAAATTATAACTTTCTCATTTTCTGTTTCGAAACTTGAACAATAACACATTACATTTACATTAGTCAACACAACTTATTGTAAGAAAATTTTATACATGAAACCTAAACATGAGTTACATTTTGAAAGAAAATTAAAAATTGTTATGTTACTTTTCGGTTTATCAAATAAAGTCTTGTTTCTTGATCCTATAAATTCTCTGTTTCTTCCTATATCCAAAACCAAGTCTAAACAAAAGCCAAAAAGAGAAGGACAAAAAAAAAAAAAAAAAAGATTAACAAGAAAGATGGGAATCAAAGCTATTGTCTCAATTTTATTAATGGTTTCTCTTTGTGCCCCAACTTTTGTTACTCAAGGAGTAGCTCAAATGCAAACCCCGCCAACTGTTCCAGGACTTTTCCCAATTGAATTTGAGTTTGGTGAAGTGATTTAAGTTTCCTTTCTTTATTTTCCTTGCACCTAATAAAGCTCCAATGAGCTATTTCAATTTCTAAAATATTTATCTATCTTAATAAATTTGAATCTTCATTGCTTTATAAATCTTTTCATGGTATCAGAGCTTCAGTCGATCTATGTGATTCATGGGTTTTGATCTCACCAGCTTCTAGTATACATAGTTCGGTTATTTGACTAAAATCCATACAAAATTTTGGTTCGGTTTGGTTTTGTTATCAGTTTGGTTCAGTTCGCATACCAACTTTAAAGGAATATTGGTATACACTCGATTTAATCATGTGTAAAATGGTTAGAAAAATTAGATTTTTTTTAATAAATGGTTAATCGTTCGGGTAATTGAACATTACCAAACTTTAAATTAACACGTGTCGAGAAATAACCATGATTGTAATTAACATGATTAACCTGATTTTTATAGAAATATTTATATAATAATTGAACATAACCAAACTTCCCGTGAGAGTTCTTGGTTCATTTTTTGTTTATAAATTTGGATTTCCTATAATAGTTACATTTATAAATTAACTCAAAAATCTTGATTCCTCTTATGAAAGCTTGACACGTGTCAGTCAAATCTTTAGCTATCGCCACATGCCAAATCTATATTTTATAGAATAATAAAAAATTTGTTAATGCATTAACCAAATTCTACGAGATTTATTAATATATTCACAAAAATGGAAACGTAAAACTACCTTATTTCATGAAGATTTTTTTTATAATCTTTTGTTAATTTATACAAATTAAAAAAATTGATAAGGAAAGGTTATTTATCCTATCTCACAATAGAAGTGAACCATTTGTTTATATATTCAAATTTTCAACAGATTTACCTTCTGTTTTTTTTTTTTAATGTAACCTACATATTTATTGAAGTATTTACCTAATTATATTGAATTTTTTTTGTTATAATCAGAAAACAAAAACATATTAGTTTTAATGAACAAGATCGACACATGTCTATTAGATGATCAGATTTTGATATTAGATTTTAACTTTGAAGGTGTCAAATGCACTTTAAACCTTGAAGGTATTACACTAACACTTTAAACCTTCAAACTATTTTTACTAACACTTCATACCTCAAAACTACCTCCCGTGGTTTCTATGCTATAAAATTCACTACAAAATAGTTACCAAAAAGCTAACGGAATTTCTGACGGTGCTCCGACAAAAGTTTTTGACGGATTTCCTACAAAATAGTTCAGTTGGAAATTTTAAAAATTCAAATGGCTATATCAACATATATATTTTCCAACGAATTTCTGACGGTTACTACAAAATCCGTCAGAAATTATCTGACAGATTACCAAAAAAATTATTTTTTTCAAAAATTCACTAGATTAAGATTCAATCATAAATCCTATTAATTTTTGGTAACTTTCCAAAAATTCCATCACTACAAATTACCAAAAAACTAACAGAATTTCTGATGGGATCTTAATCTGATGGATTCTTGATAAAATAATTCTGTTTGTAATTCGTCGGATAATTTCTGACGGATTTTCTAGTAACTATCAAAAATTTATCGGAAAATATTTACGTTTATATAGCCGTTTGAATTTTAAAAATTATGACTGAACTATTTTGTAAGAAATCTGTTAAAAACTTTTGTCGGATAACTGTCGGAAATTTTCTTAAGTTTCTGGTAACTATTTTGTATTAAATTTTATGACAGAAAAAACGCGGAGGTAGTTTCAAGGTTTAAAGTATTAGTAAAAATATTTTGAAAGTTTAAAGTGCTAGTGTAATACCTTTAAGGTTTAAAGTGCTAGCATGTGATACCTTCAAGGTTAAAAATGCTATTTTCTCATAGAAAAAAATTAAAATTATTTTCATATTTCTATTTGAATTGGGTTTAATTTATAGATTTATAATATTTTTATTTTCTCCTAATACTTGATAAATTATTGGATCCATTTCAAATATTTTGATATTATTATTTTATGAGTAGAAACGATCATCAGAATTTTTGGAGCCAGTTGTGTTGATAGTATCTCAACTTTTGTCTGATTTGATGGGCACAACAATTAATTAGATCTCAACCAAAATCGATCTTGACTTCAATTGGAAGAGACTTAAAAGACATTTAATTAACTCACTGAAAGTTCAGAAGAAAGAGATGATGAAGGATGCGATCCGTCTAAGACAATGGAAAACACCGACAAAAGAGGATTGACGTAGTACCAACACAATCTCATAAACGAAACATCGTAATACATGAACCACATAAAAGATTGAGAAGAACCAAAAGGATATAGATACTAAAAGATAAATATTAAATCTCTAAAATAAAACAGCTCTACATAGTACATAATGGAAAATTCTTAACATGGGACGAAGGTAAAGACATAGATAGAATTTGACTGATACTGGATAACCATCTCTAATAAACTATAGCGAGACCACAAACTTTCGGCAAGAAATTAGAGACAGGAACAACGAGAGGTGACGTGTTTGCATCATTTCCAAAGACGAAGCACACAGTTGACTTTCTGATCTGATGACTCCTTTGCTGCAGCATCTGTGTCTTTCACCCAAACTGAAAAATCAAATCACAAATTTTTTTTCACGCAACCAGAGCTGAGATAAGATTTAGGGATAATAAACAAACAAAGGAAGAAGTAAGATAAAAGGTAATTGATGCCACTGATAAGGGAACCACCGACAACGAGTCTCCGATCTTAGAAAACTATATTTATGAATGATATGGTAAATGGCAATTATGTCTCAAGAGAGAAAGAGTTGATGTTGATCATTTATATTACTAGATTTTACTATATTAATAATGAAATTCTAGTATCGATACGAAATTAATTTATTCACATAGAAAAACAAAAATTATGTAAATAACTCTATTCTCTAACTTAAACAATTTCTACTTATTTCCTAAAAAGATTTTAAGATATGTCACTTACAATAAATTTTTAAATTTATTGTCGCTTAAATTAAATTTATTTAAATTTTTTAAGAAAGTATAATATCCAACAATGGCAATTCCTAAACATTTTAAATCAAAATTAAATTTAAAATTTAATACCAAAAAAGTAAAAACAAATCAATAAGAAAACTAAACTAATAAAACATCAAAACATCAAGATAAATTATTTACAATATAATATAATCAATTGTTAAGAAATAAAAATAATATAATAAATTATTATAATACAAGAGCATTTGAAATTTTATATTTCATTATGTTGATCATATGAAAAAAACCACAAAAATATGGAGAACATTTTATTATTATACTATATGAAGTGATCATAACAATTATAAACAAAGACAAAAAGAAAATAAAAGATAGAAACGCAAATAATTAATTAGTTGTGCTTGAGTCGGAAAAAAACAAGTAGGATACTCGTAAGTACGCACTTTAAAAGAACTGAAAATTATAAAATAACTGTAAATTATTATTTTATTTTCAAAATCAAATATTTTATTTTTAACAAAAGGGTTCTAAAATAAAAATAATTTTAAAAAATAATATTTTCTTGATCCGCAACCCGGTGGATCGGTTGAACTGGCTGGGTGACGAGTTAATAGCGGTTTATTCTAGATTTTTTTAATTATGTTATTGGTGGATTTTAATACTATATCCGAAGCGAAATAGTGTCTGAGTCCTGGATTAACCGGTCGTGACATGAAAACATTTTTCATTGCTTGTTAGTCTTTAGATTTGTTTGAAAAAAAAAACACTTTACTAGACAGACATTTAGATAAGGGCTGCTGCATTTAATGTTTCTCTTTATTGGCACCTTTTGTTTTCTCCTATCAATAATAGTCACATTCAAATGTACTTTTTTTTTTTAGTTTTATAAACTATAGCATAATATTTTTGGAAGAATTTTTAATATTTTGGGAAGTTAATTTGAAATCAAATTGACTATTAGATTTTATTACATTATATTTAAATATTAACGGTTAATTTTACTTATAATAATGGCAAATGAGAAAACTCAATTTTTATATATTAACTACTTTTTCAAAATACAACACAAATTTTCCTTTAAAGTTTTTGTCCTTATATTCAGTCTAGTTTTATTTTTATTAAGTTGTCAAAAAAATTAGTTCATATTCCATAAATTCACAAGAAATCATATTAGAAAAAAAAATCTTAGCATATTTTAATTTATTTTTCCAATGCTACAACTTCTAAAAAAATCAGAAAACACCAAAATCAATGATTCTGATAAATAATTGAATCAATTAAAAAATATTTCTTGATATATTAAATCCTTGAAAACTATTAATGATTTTGTTTAATTTTCTAAATTAACAAAAATACACCAATCAATAAATTTTCGTAATATAAATCCCGAAAGGTGATTTTTTAAAAAACAAAACCGTATAATTAATTTGGGATCAGATGTAGTAGAAAGATAAGCAAACTTGGGATCTTTTGCAACTACTCATGTAAGATTCTTGACATTTTGGTACATCTATCATATATTTTAAAAATGAAAGTGTACATTAATACTCAATAAATTAATAAACAGTATAAACTAATAAAATTCTCCGATCTCAGGTCAGGCCAGCATCAAAATTAACAAAATTCGATAAGATAATAAGATAATAATTTTTTTGAAATCTCTATGTAAATTTATTATCTCATTAGTATCATAAATTAAAACAGGAGAACCTCTACAAATTAATACTCGATAAATTAATAACCTCAGTAAATTAATAATCATAGAATTTTATAACATATAAATAATATATTTTAGTAAAGTATAGTTCTAGTTTTATTTGTTTATTCGTAAATTTGTATTTTTATTAGAGTTTATATCTAATATGTTCTTACTGTATCAAAATCAGCTAGTATTATCTTTTCAAATTGTATCTAAAAATTATGAAAAATTTTATATGCGATAATAGTTTATTAATATCTTCTGCGACTAATAAATCGAAGTATTGTCTTCAACTTCTTACTTTAAATATAATTTTTTTGAAAAATTAGAAAAATCTCTCTATTAATGAAGAAGTATTAATTTATCGATTAATTAATACCCTCTATAAATTAATAAAATATTTTGGTCCCAACATTATTAATTTATAGAGGTTTTACTGTAATCACATATATATATATATATTATAGAGTTTATAAGATACATATATAAATATATATGTATATTTAAGATAGTATACTACTATATGATTTTAGTGTCTTTACAAACTGAATGTTGTTAGGGCTACTCTAATGTTTTTTGTATCAAACAATTTTTGTGTTGTGTTTCAAACTATCGAGTTGTAGTATTATTTATAACTTCCTCATCAAGGTATCCACCATTTCTTGTAAGTTTTCAACATCTGAATATGTATCATTTTTTATTTTTATAGTCTTTTAGGTTGTTAAAATATAGCAACTGAGATAATTAATCATAAATTTAAATTGATGCATGTCATTTTCATAATCAGTCGCTTTGTTATTTATCGTCAAAATATTATTTTTCTTTTAAATATTAAATATTCGTGTCAAAACTGAAAATTTCAGCATTCAAAACATTAGTTTTACTTATATCAAATTATCCCAACTTAAAATTTTATAGTAAATTTTAAATAATAAACCAATTGAAACTAATCTTCTCTATAAATTGTTATTTATTAATTTGTAGATAAACTAATATCACTATAAATTAATAAACTGTCAAAGTTCCAATATTATTAATTTATGGAGGTTTTATGGATGATGTATGATTTCCTGAATATTTAAACATGAAATTTATCAACGATTTTATAAGAGATTCACATTCATATGATCAAAGAGATTTCAAACATAATTAGTATGAAAGTATATATCTTCATCAAAACAAACATAATTGTTTTTACAAAACAATTTTGAAACTGTTAAATCCTTATAGTCATATCATAACTGACATTAGACATAAAATATATTCACCGCTATATTAGCAATGAAAGCCAATACCAAATTATTGTCATCCGTACAAAAGTTGAACATGTAAAGCAGTCTCGCAAAATTTCTATGAATTTACAACATCATTCCACCTAGATTAGAAGATGTTAATCCTCATCTTATCTTGTTGATCATCATCTCCCTCTTATAGATCATCATTATGTCCTCGTCTTGAATGTTTTTTCATTGAACCATGTATGAATTTCATCGCGTAGCTTTCGTTACCGTTTGCCACCACATCACGATGACATTTATTGATTTTTTTTAAATTAACTAAAAACGGATACCTTGAGAGTAGTTTTAGTTTTAGTGTAAAATGATTTTAGTGTGCTGATCTATTTGACTTGGTAAACAGAAAATAAAACAAAATATTTTATTTTGTACAATATTTTGGAAATTATGGTGGGTTACCTATTGAGAATAGAAATTCAAACAATGTTTTGTTGAGAACAAGTATATTTTTGAAAATAGAATCTTTCTCATATTTTTGTGGATAACTATTTTCTCATCCCACCCTTTTTTGCCTTCACATATCTATATTTCTGTCTCGACAGATCCTTATTGCTTGAAATTCTAAACATCTTTGTCGAAGCAAAAGATTAAAAAGAAGAAACATATAAGAATTAGGAGTGATTTATTTGACCAATGTTTTTGTGCTTGAGTTTTTGACTTTTGTGTCTCAACGATCCTTTTAGATACAATTTGCATCTGGAGATTTTCGACTGCAACCTAACTCTTTAGTCCTCGATTTATCTAATTTTTTAAGATGTGTTGTTGAGAATTGTGGAAAAACAGAAGTTTCTGATGATTGATCTGCGATTTTGAGTGGGATTATATATCAAACTAGCATTGGAACTGGTTAATTTGATCTTGCGATAATTAGTGATGGAAAGATTCATATAAATTGGACTATTGCTACGAAGAGAGTGAAACCACTGGTTTGATTCTCACAAAGGAGATAAAACCTCTTATCTCTACTGTCTTTGAGGGTAAGCATACTAATTTAATGTCTTGCTTCGACAAGCACCTTGACAATTTCACGCTGTAAAGATCTGTCGAGGCAGAAATATAGATATGTGAAGGAAATTTACTATGAGAAGAAAAAAATTTATCCACAAAAATTTGAGAAACTAACGCAAAAACATTGGTCGAATAATACACTGCTAGTGTTTTCCTATTTCGCCTTTTTATAATTTTGCTTCAACAAACACCATAACAATTTCATGTTGTAAAGATCTTTCGAGGCAGAAATATAGATATGTGAAAGAATTTACTGTGAGATGAGAAAAGGTTTATCCACAAAAATGTGAAGCATTTTTTATTGTAGTTCAAATAAGTTTTATCGTATCTTCTAGAACTTTAAATTTTTACACCAATCAATAAATGTATTTAGTATAAATTTGGAAATATGGAAAATACTTTTATCTATATCATAACTATCTTTAAATTTAATTCACTTATTTTATATTTTTAACATGCAACCAAATTGGCTAATAATTTTCTAAATTTCTTTCTCACTTTTGTTTTCCATAAATCACCAAAAGATTTACATAGAAATGTAAAGATGATAAACAAACGAAAAATTATGAAAAAAAATACAAAAAAAACTGAAATTGTAAAAATATGTCAAATCTTTTAAAATTAAAAATATAGACTTCAAAAAGATAAAACTACCCGATTTTAATTTATTAAACCTTAACGTTAGATTTTTTATTGGTTTAAAAAAATTTTCCTAAAATTATAAATCATAAGAGAATATTATGAGGAATATTTTTTATACCACAGAACAACGTTATTAGGTTTTGATTTGTGTTAAACTAATCAAAATCCACAATTATTTGTTAGTTCTACAAAAAAATAGGTATGTGCATAGTTGTTTCATAATATTTTCATGCATAATTCTTCTAAAAAATTATTTAGCACATTTATGGAAGAAATTTTATTGATGACCTATATTTCTATCAGAAAGACCTGGCTATATCAGCTCCCAAAGCCAAACACTCAATGTACTTAATTGCATATACACCACAATCACCAGTTTAGAGGTTTTGAGGTATACTTTTAACTCTTCGTACTTTGTACTTGGTGTATGTAAGCCTATTATTACCTGACAATTTCTTAATCATATGTGGAATCATTCGTGCATATGGCGCTACTTTTTCCTCCATGACTTTGTCCGGCATATCTGATATTAGGCTATCATATATTTCAACTTTTCTTCTTTTAAGTGATATAGCCAACGTAACCCAATGACCATTTTCAAGATTTATCACTGTATAAAGGTCGTCCATGTCTACCAAAAACTTTCTATTTGTCTGAACATGTCCTAGAAACATACCGTGGTAGTAATCAATTAGGAATAGCCACAAAGGGATAGAGACCTAAGTCAAGGAAACGGCCAAAAGTTTTGGACCACACTAAAAGATGGTTGTTTTGGTTGCATCATCAGATACAAAGCATCTAAAATCTCTAAAGATACCAAAATAATCTCTTATCACTTTAAGCAATGAACTTGAAATCCAATGAAGAAATCAAAGATAATACACCTAGAAATGAAAATACCAGTTGTTAAAATTTATTTCCAACTACAATCTAGCAAAAAACGACATCAGAGTTCATTTTTCGAAAGCATTGGTTCCAGAATTCAGGGAACTGAATAAAAAGTAGATAGATATAAACAACTTAATGGATGAAGCAGCTAACCCTCATCCAAATTTTGCATTGAAATCAGAAGCAAGAAACAAAAGCAAACACAACAAATAGAAAAATTGGTTCTAAACAATAATAATCAGATTCGAAATGGAATAAATACATACAACGGCACGGTAATGTCGAAGCTCTGGACAGAAGAAGGCGGCAAGGATCGACAGAAATTTTTTGCTTTGGATAGTAAACTGTAATAAAGAAACACTGTAAATTTTAGATTTAGAAACTTTAACTTTCAACGTGAATTTTGTTTTTATATTATTTTCAATTTTAAATTAAACAACATGGTGGAGTTCAAATTTGATATTTAAAAAACAATTAAAAACAAGAATTTTCGCTAAATTCTCATGGATTATTTGGACATTTACTCATTCAAAAAAACATATTTTTTAATTTGAAAAAATATGACCTATTTTTTAAATTTTATCATAAAATTTGGCTTATTTTATTAATTCTCCCATAAACAAATCATGGAAAAAAGGGCCAAAATTATATAAAGAAGGTCTCGATGTTTTCCAATGTTAACAATTTACACCTCAAATTTTTAATTAGTTAAAAAATCTCCACAAAGGGTCGATGACCATCTCTCTCCTTAACGAGAAAGCAAATACATACAACTGTCTAATGATTCGGATCCATAAAGAAAAAATAAAACTTACAAATGGGCCATCTAAAAAGCTTAGCCATTGTTAAAACTATCAATGATCAGAAATAAGTACTTCTTCTATCCTCGAGCTGCTTTGTCTACAAGCCTTGCCTCTGCTAATCACAATCTGATTGTTTCATTGCAGCATTACCCAAGGAGAGAAGATCATCTGAAGGTCATTTTTACCCTGTGATTATAAGTAAGAACACATCAGCCCGTTTCAATTCAGTAACAAGGCATAACAAAGTGTGATGAGTTTGGCATTTGGTTGTATGTTCCTTTTCTTCGATTACTTTATTTACATTTGATGTTATACAAATGAAAGCAGAGCTTTGGTAATAGATTAACAAGATATTGTACCTGAAACCGTTTAACTTGGTAGTCTGATTAGTCATGTGATGATGATGATGATGATTGATATGCGTTTGGAAGTTCCTTCTTCCAAGAGAAATCTTGTTTAAAACCTGAAGGAAAAAACATCAATAATCAAAATGGATCGTATAAATAACAAGAACCAGAGTGTCTATGGAGTTAGTTGCTAGAAGATCAATTGGAGAGTTCACCGTTTTTCGCAGATGAGATGATGGAATCATGGCATAGGTTCCAATACTGTCGTAATGGCATGTGCATCCATGGCCTTGGAGGAGGAAGATCAAGCCCCAGTTTTGATGGCATTCTGGAAAAGACGACACAAGGTAAATAAATTAAAAAGGGAGAGAAACGCTAAAATTTGTGATCAATATAACAATATAAATTACCTGTTCCCACTGAGGACTCCACGAGCTGATGTAGTCAGAGAAGAAGCTGATATTCCTGAAAATATTGTTGTATAGTGAGGTAAAAGAATCTGTCCTGCAATATGTTCACATATAATAATGTCAGCAAAAATAAACAAAGCAACACACAAGCATAACAGAGCATCCAAATTTAACTTGTCATTCGACTTAAGTTCACCTAAGCTTAAAAAATTGCTGCGAAGATTGGAAACCATTAGCGATGATTTCTTCTCAGGAATATTATCTTCTTCTAGTAGACTTTTGGAGACTGTACTGCTTCGGTCTGAGGATTCCAGAATATGCTCTCCATAGGGTTCCATTTCAAACCAAATACCACAAGGGAATCTTTTACGCCTGACAAGCCAAATCATAATCTCTGCATATGGTGTTGCGTGGATGACAGAGATGGCGAGTTCAATCACCATACATATGGAGTTAATTGTAGTGCGCGTAATGGTGAAAAAGATGTAGAAAACGGAAGTTGTTGGCAAGAGAAGCAGAAGAGGAGTGAAAAGAAGAGATCCCACTACATGTTGCTTCACAGTGTAACCATAGCTGTCTAACCTTTGTCGTAGAGGATTCAATTTTCGCCCACTGGAAGAACAAAGAAGAAATCAAGATAAGGTTTAAGGAATTGAGATGAACAAAAATGGTTAGTATTTTCATCGGATCCAAGAACTTTAATAGAAAACGGAAAATTACTGAATGTCTACTGCTTTTACATTTAAGAACCCAAGAAACCGATTCACAAGAGTACTAAAGATTAGCTTAATGAATTAACTCAACTAAATTACTATTCAAATTTACCTGAAAAGCCTCCACAAAGCTGCCAGAGCTTGAATTTGGTGAGAGTAAACAAGTGTGATTGCCCAATGAAGAGCCATTAAATGAAATGTTGCAAAAGTAATGGCATCTATGACAAATGCGGCAGATACTGTGGCACCAAAAGTAATTCCAATGATGGCGATTACTCTTATCAAATAAAAGATGAAAGAAGCCATGAAGACCCAGAGAGTAGACCAAATCTGGATTACATTAAGAGATACCATCCCTAAAACTCCAGCCAATTCTGTGTTTAACTTGAAACCCGCTGGAACTCCCATCAACCACACACAACCGGACCGCAAAATATCATTTGTAAACTCCTTTGCAAAGTTGAATATCCATGAGCAGACAGATTCGGTGTTAAACAATAGACCTAGACCAATCAAGTTCCCCAAAACAAGATCAACAGACATGGCTGACCATGTAGAATGTCTTTGTAGCGCAGCTTTCTCTGCATGTTCCACACAGGTTATGGACCTTGTGAAACCAGAAGAATTGTCAAAATTTGATAAGCAAACACACAAAATCATGACCAAATCAGGCACATAAAAATGTTATGGTCTAGTAAGGCGCGTGCAGAAAAGCTAGCTACACAATTGTGTGAAATGTCTTAGAAAAATGAGAAATGCATTGCATGAAGGTTTCATGAATTAAACTTGTTATCTCCAGAGATTAGTGGATATGTTTACTAGGTATACAGTCGTTAAAAAAAATAATAGAGATGCAATTTTGAGCCAAGGAGAAAAAAGAAAAGGTTTACAAATCTAACTTAAGAAACAAATCTGGGGATCTGATTGAGCTTACATCATGTTGATCTCTTCAAGGAAGATTGGCCAATGTAAGATCTGAGAACTGCGTACTCTAAAGTTGATCCATGTATTCTTGAGTACTCTCTTCGATGCGATATCCACCCATGAGAAAATAGAAAAACTTGAAAGTAAATAGAAGAATTGGGTAAGGCTATATAACAGAGTTGATAAAGAGCCTAAAATTGTGGCGAGTAACCGCCATGTCAAAGAAGATATCCTGAAAAGCAAAATACAATAAGTTAGAAAAACTAACAACAAAGAAAAAAAAAACGAACTCTAAATGACAAAAAATATCATGAGAGCTTACAAGTAACTAATGGAAAAGTTCCGGGAAGAAGTCTCCAGCTGCATGGATATCTTCTTATAGGCAATCTTGGCAGCTGAGATGCAATTAATGGAAAGAATCACAGTTTCCTGCTTACACAACAATGAGAGGATATTAGCAACAACTCGAGAAAGAAACAACACAACAAACAGAAGCACTTTGAAAACTACTCAACCATTTCATTCAGAGGTTGCCTCTTGTGAATATCATCAACCCACTTGGGTTTCTTAAGAGGAGCTTTTGTCTGAGAAGAAGAATTCCAAAAGCTTAACGAGAAATGGTGAGAACCAAACACAGGAGTTTCGTAGACTAGGACCTGACATGTCCACGTTTAGAGGAGTCAAATACTGGCAACGTGTAGGTTCACAAAAGAATAATACAAGAGAAAGACATTATGACTTACATACGTGGACATCACATTGAGATACAATCTCCCCATTCCAATGTATATGATGCAGTCTAGAACTTGTATGGAATTCCGTATTTCTATGCTCCGAAGAATCATGCACCATATGAATCCAATAATCTCTCACAGAATCTTTCCAGAAATCCTCTAATAAACCATCAACCCTATGACAACCACAGCTGAGACTACCATAGGTTCCGGTTGTAATCTTGGATGAGTTTCCATTAGCAGTGAGACATTTATCATAACTACCAAGGAGTGTAAATGCTGTCTTATCCCGTAAATATGAGGGCATCTTCTCATTTGTTTCATGAAGTACGTCCTGTTACAAATCCCAAAGAAAAAATGTTGCATTCACTGTTTATCAAAATGATGTATAAAAGCGTTAAACAAGATGGGAAGAAAAGAAATTTTGAAGTAGAGTTATTACTTGGAGCCTAGATCCACCATTGGACAAGGAGCTTTCATCAGAGATGAAGGCCACAACAATGTCAAGACAAGAAGAGGAGTGGCACACGAACCACCCAAACAATAGACTATGAGCCAAATCATTCGTTGAACTGAGCTGCTTAGGCAACCAAATCCTACATTTTCTCTTCATTTCAGCTCTCTGCCAACAATTCCCAAAATGCAAAACGAAAAAGAAACAAAATATTTGAAAGAATTGAAGACACAGTTCAAAATGTGAACGAAAATTCAAAGAAAAGAGAGAGTAAGTATTTCAAATATAACAAGATGATTCAAGTATACACATCCACTATGAGACACATCATATTTGATTTAATAATAAAACAAGACAAAAGATGTATTACAAACAAAACAAAAAAAGTATATACAGATTGTATAAACTTGGTACCGTAACAGTTTCGATAGAATAATATCCACGGTCAACATAGTCTCCCATAAACAGGTAGTTAGTATCAGTGCACTGCAAACGAGTTTAAGATGAACATTCATCAGGTTTGTGAAAAGCTGGACAACAAAAATTAGAACCAGAAACGAAACTTAAGAACCACAATCAAATAATAACCCCTGAGAAAAGGCTTTAAATAATTCTGATTATTCACTGACCATCCAGAGCTAATAATTGCAAGAGAAGATCGATGCTTAATAAAAAAAAAAAAAAAAAAAAAACTTGCAAATCTACCACAAGCCTTAAAATTTCTACCATAATGCTCTGTTGGAGAAGAAGAAGAAGCTCACCTAAGAGAAAGGGAGCTGAAGTTGGTTGAAGAGGCAACCGACGAAGACGTGACAAGAGTTCACGGAAGAGACGTAAGGAGAACTCACAAACCAGACTTGAGATGACAAGGAGAAGGCTTGCGGGAAAGAAAAATCCCAAGAATTCCTATGTCAAAACCAACAACAGTTGACATGAAAAGGTCAATTGTGAAAGAGAAAAAGGAGCAGAAGAATCAAAGTGAAGAAGTGACGAATGTGTTACCTTTGAGTGAAAAGAAGAAAATCACCAAGAAGGAGATAAGAGACTTCACACCGATTCCCCTGCAAGAAAAGAGAGAAAAGGCTGAGATCGATTAAGGAGAATCGATTCAAGAGAAAGATGAAGAAGAACTTCACGCCGAAAAAAAAAATCGAGAAGAAGAAACTCGATGCCTGAAGATTCAAAGTAAAATGGAGATCGAGAAGGCAAGCTTACCAGTGAGTTGTTCAAAAGCTCGTGAAGGGATTCGCACAGGGAAGAAGCGAAATTCCAGCGAAGAAGAAGAAGCGATTGGGATTGAAATCCCTAAATTCGAATTGGGGATTTATCTCAGGATTCAAGACAGAGTATTGGATTTATGAATCCAAGATTAAATCCTGCAAGAAGAAGAAGCTTCAATGAGAAGAAGCAGATGACGAAGCAGAGGCTAAGAAGAGCAAAAGGAAGAAGAGGAAGAAGAAGAAGAAGAAGAAGAAGAAGAAGAGAGACCAAAGTTAACAAAAGAAGAAGTTGGACTTTGTGGTTTTGCTATATGGGCCATCTGATTTGTTAAAGCCCAATTAAGGTATTTAGTTTAGCTTTAACTAAGTTAAGTTTGAGTTTAAGTGAGTTGTTGGTAGTTGTTAGATGTTGCTTGTGTAAGAGAGCCTATGATCTAGAAGTATGGTCTAAGGCACGGTGCAAGTGTGTGTGGCAAGTAGAAGTAGTATAAGAATGTGTATGTGGTGTTGTGTAAATCTATCCAAGAGATCCGAAATATCAATGTAGAAGATTAAAGAGAAATTTCTCTAAGTTACTAAAGGTTTTGGTGTTTATCAAAAGACACTAAATAAAGATAACTAGAGAGAAAGAGACAACTGACCTCTAAGTGTTAAATGAGGTCAGAATCAGAATGTCAACATGCTCTAACTTAAAGCAAAATAAAAACAACACTGCACATGATAAACTCATCTAGATACAGGATTAACAGCAAAATTCAGTATCAAAAACCATAATATTAAAATGTCAAAATGAAAGATACCAAATTTGACACAAGCAGCAAAACGAAAGAACATTTACAACCAAAAAGACTTCTTTACAGCGATTGAACAGTGTTAAATCGATAATATCAATTTTTCTCAAACAGATCGACTGCATCATCAGGAACAGAGCATCTAGTTACAGATTGAAAAATCCAAAACTCTCATCAGGTTTATCACCATGAGGCCAGAATGTCAACATGGTATCAGAGCAGAATGATCCCTGGAGCCTGCACAAAGGAGAAGAAGAAAGGTGAGGCTGAGAGGGAGAAAAAGTCAGTCCAAGAGGAGACTGAAGAGAAGAAAAAGAAAAGGGGACAGCTCAAGAAGCTGTAGAGAGGAGAAGAAGAACCTCATGGTGATAAACCTGCTGTCCTATTGTTGGAGCCTTTCAAGCTGACAAGAAGGAGAAGAAGAAGCCTTAAAATGTCTTTTGAACAATTCTAGGGGTGAACCCTTATATTCATCTCTTCTAAATTTACCCAATAAGATTTTGCCAACTAAAATTACATTTTAGAGAAAGAAATAATAAATTAAATTTAAATTTAAATAAATAAAACAAATTAAAATAATAAAATCTAACGTTGTTGACGTCTTCATCATTCTCCGTTGGATTCATTGACCTGAGATTCTGCAAAAAAAATCAATCCTATCCTGCACCGGAATTGAATTCGATTGAATGCTTAGGTCGGTTAGTACATTTCATTAAGAAATTCATGATTCTTTGGTGGTAGTTCAGAGAAGTATTTATCTAATATGTTGTTTTTAGTATTAACAAAGCAGGAACGAGTGACAAGAGAACGTCTACGTGATCTCGCAGTGTTTGAGAGGCTTCATGGAAACCCCTCAAAATCATCTACAGATCTTGTTGTCAAAAAGGTAATCAATAATCGAAGAGGGGCATAGTTCCTAATTGATGTTGGGTGTATGGTGATGTCGAGGTTGTTGTGAGCCTACGTGCTCTGTTTTGAGCAAAGTGGTGCTCTGTTTTTTTTTTCTGCATTTTCTTAACTACATCGTTTGTATTTCACACTTTGCGATAGAACTATAATAAATGAAACATGTGATTTAAAGAAGTTTAATGTTGAATATTCCCCATCTCTACAAATTAGTATCTATAGCTTGTTTCTACAGAAAAATTAAATTTCTTTCTAAACGTTCAAGATGAATAGGTCTCCTATGTTTTATCTTCTCAAACTATAAATTACTGTTCATAATTAAAAATACATTACAAATTTTTCACCAACTGTATGGCTTCCTTGCAAGTTGCAACCAAGCACTATATGGATATATTCAATCAACACTAGTGTCAAGGTTCTCTCGTATATATTTGAGATATGTTTTAACTTTTGTCATTGGGATTCAGAGTTTTGTTGGTCTTTGTCAAGTTACGTATTTATGTATGATTCATTAGGAAAAACGAAACTGAAGTTTGAGATGAAATTTTACCAAGAGATGGTTCTAAAGGAGCTGAGGCAAATCGCCGAAGATAATCAGCTACTTAACTGGTTTAAAAACAAGCTCACAAAACAGAGCAAGCATTCCATGTTAATGCACAGCAAAGACACCAAAGATTATTGGGTAAATTTAGAAGAAGTGAATATAAGGGTTCACACCTAGGAGTGAACCCAAGAATTGTTCAAAGATTTTTGTTTCCTCTTACGTAGCAATTATACTAATGGTATTTCATGTAATTCTTTATATTTAAAAGGTTTTTTCTATGGAATGATTTCTAATTAATAGTATAGATTAAAATCATGTTTGAAATATCGATAGATGTTAGTCGGGCCTAGCATCTAATAGTTTAATCCGATCAAAAAGAGATTAATCGAGGATTTAATTTTAGTGATTTTATATATTTATATAAATATGTAAAAGAAAACTAATAGTTGCATTTAGTTTAGTGGTCTGTGTAGTATTGGAAGTCTTAAAGTCTTGCGTTTGACCGGAGAAAGAGTTATTTTATAATTGTTTTGGCTTTTAGCTTTAATGAAATGCAAAAGATGAAACATCCCTCGTCTTCTTCCTAAAGTTAGAGACATCTGTAACCCCTAATTCTGCCGCCTCTTTTTATTTTTCATGATTTTTGTCATTCTAATATGCATTTCTCGTGATTTTTACTCATTATGGATAGATCTACAACAAATCCCTTGATTTCTAACTTAAAATTCATAAAAAATATATTTTTTCTGAAATTTTTGATTTATTGGCTTAACAACTTAAAATCCCGGTGGCTCCCGGCCACCAAACACCTAACCGCCAATTAGATGGCTGCAGAGACCGCATTTTCGAATATAAGATTAAAATAATAAAATAAGTTATAAAAGAATTTTAAACTAGAATATCAAATCACATAATACAATAAAATAAATATCATATAAATTACCAAAAATTTTAAAATTAGAATATTAAATCAGGTTTATTAACGGCTTTGTGGTTTAGATTAACAGCTTTGACAAATGAAAAGGAGGAAATTCTGCTAATGCAGAGAATTGGTTGTTATTGGTTATTTGCTTTCCTTGTGAGTGTGAATAATACTTGATAATCTGTTGGGTTTCTTTTATTTTACTCATTTTGAAGGTTTTGAGATTTTTCCTGAAATATGCTTTTGTTATAAAATCAAGTAAACAGTTAATTTTCATTTATTGTACATCAAAGTCGAAAAAGATAAAATAGTTTGTCATCCTGTAAATATTTGCTTAGAGACCAAATTCTTAATATTGTTTTGTAAAAGAAATTTGGCTGATTTCAAAAAGAAAAAAAAAAACACTATACTACAAAATAAAAATGGATAACCTTGTCGTTGATGAAATAGAAACAGATGCACATTAAAGAGTCGTTAGTCTTTTAAGTTTGTTTGAAAAAGCACTTGACTACAGACAATTCGGATAAGGGCTGCGTTGTAATGTTTCTTATTTGGCTACTTTTGTTTTTCTCTAAAGGTTATCCATCCATCTTTACTTTCCAGCTTACCTCCAATTGACATTTCTTTCTCAATTTGTTTTGGATTTATAATTAAATTTAGCCACTAAAAAAATAAATCAGCTAAAACAAGTGGAACCTTTTCCAAAAAAAAAGTTCAGTTCATTTTTGTGTGTGTATATATAAATTAATTACTATCTCATTAATATTCCAGTTCATTTTCCTCCATAGACAATCAATATAGAACTAAACTTTCACATAAATCGAAAATTCAACTTACAATTTTTTATGTTACACTAGCAGTTATATATATTGTTTTAACTATGGCTTGACTTAAACTAATTACAAAAATATTAAAAATCCAAAAAAAAAAACGAAGAAGGAAATCTGGACTTTGATTGATTTTATGAATTTCTTTAGTAAACTCTGATTGTAACTTATTTTAAAGTTAACACATTCTTAAAAGTCAAATTACCAATCACCCCCGAACCTTTTATATATTATATACTACTCCAACTGAACAACGAAAAATTCTCTATTTACGAAAGAGTAGTTATAACACTCCAAATCCTTTTCTTTTCAATACTAAGCAAGTGGAAACTCTATACAAATTTTTTTAAACTTTCAGTTGAGGTAATTTTATTTTAATATGCAAATGATTCCATAAGCCATGCACACTAATAATTTAGGATACTGTATTCTAAAAATAATAAAAGCCCACATAATGGGAATGGAGTACTAAACTATAAAATATACGTGTCGTCGGTAGTACGTACGTCTAGTACGTGAAGATAATTAGTTATTAAATAAATTAATAAAATATTATTACAATTATTCAAGATACCATAAGAGATTATATTTAAATGTATAACTTATAAAGAGATCAGATATGTAATAATCGAAACTCTTGACTAATTTTAAAGATTATTCGAATGTGCAAAATTTTGATTATAGTAATACGTTTTATAGTCAAGTGTTTTAAAATAACAAAATTATATTCTGTAAATTCAATAACACAGAATCATTTAATTTTACATAATAAAATTCCATATATATAAATGTTTAAATCAATGAAATTATTGCAAATATGATTATTTGTGTCATATTAAAAATGATAAATAAGGTATGTAAAAGATAAATAGAGATTCAGTAATGCATGTCAATGGCATAGAATGTGATTTGGATAAAAATGATTGAATTTACAGGAAACAGTAAGCAACAAAAAAAAATGAAATGAAATGCCAGCCATCTTTAAAAAAAAAAATTAATCGACCAATAACTAACACGAAAATAACAGCTCACTCACTAATCACTAGAGCAAAACTCGCTTACGCTACCTCTCTACTTACTATATTGAATGTCCATCGATACGACGACGTGTTTTCTAGAGGATAATAATTGAGAAAAAAACTTATTACATATGTTAGGTATCTTTATATATATTATAATTTATAATGAAAATTTTATTAATTTTCAATTTTTATGTTGTGTTTCAATATTTTTGAAAATTTTCCAGCGGTTTCAACCATCCGAGTATAAAATTCCTGTAAACAACGAAACAGCATGTGGCATTGTGGCAATAATAGAAATAAACAGCGATAGGAGTTTATCGATAACTTTTTGATGTTCAAGTTAATGCCAATACTAAAAGATATAATCCAAGACTAGAAAAAGAAAAACAGGATAGAACGCGAGGAAAATGAGTTTTGTTACGTCGTGTTCAAACAAAAGAAATTTGCACCATATTTCATTATTTTAGTGAACTATTTTTTGGTGATGGCATAAGTGTCTAACACAACAACTTTTTCTGAAAGTTTGGAAGTGTTTGTTGGTGTTTGCTAAGATTAAGGGAATGCTCTGATATCTTATTCACAATGAAAGCCAATAGCTATATATACAAGTTGAATGGAATTGTCTAGAAGCTATGAATAAGGAATGTGCAATAACTTTGAATCACAATATATATATGTCGTATTTCTTATTTCCCTAATACTCCCCTTCAAGTTGGCGAGTGTAGATTGCAAACTCCCAACTTGCGAAGAAGGTACTCGAACTGTTGACGTCCTAATGCCTTAGTAAATATATCCGCGAGTTGTTCAGTTGTTTTGAGATATTTTTGTGTCGATGATTCCTTCTTGAACTGCGTCTCTCACATAGTGATAATCCACCTCAATGTGTTTGGTACGTTCGTGAAAAACCGGGTTGGACACAATGTGCAAAGCGGCCTTGTTATCGCAATAGAATGGAACTGACCCAGATTGAAACACACCAAGTGGTTTGAGTAAGGCAATAATCCACTTTAGTTCGCTTAGAGTCATTGCCATCGCCCTATACTCGGATTCAGCTGAAGACCGAGAGACTGTGTGTTGTTTCTTTGTCTTCCAAGAGACAATTGAATTGCCAATAGTGATCACATAACTAGTCAGAGAACGACGTGTGATGGGACAAGCCGCATAATCAGCATCGAAAAATGCCTTTAGCGACAGATCTGTATGGGAGCGAAGATAAAGAATATTTGGTGGAGAGATTTATTTTCCCTGCTCTGATATCATGCTAAGATTAAGGGAATGCTCTGATATCTTATTCACAATGAAAGCCAATAGCTATATATACAAGTTGAATGAAATTGTCTAGAAGTTATGAATAAGGAATGTACAATAACTTTGAATCACAATATACATATGTCATATCTCTTATTTTCCTAATAGTGTTAAATAAATCGTATATTGAATAAGTCTTTGATTTGTTTTTGCAGTCAAGGAAATCCTAGTTTTAAAGAAATTACTTGAATCTGTTTCTATATTCTAACTTGCTTCAGTTTGCTATTTTAAATTATTTGTAAGGTTATTTATAGCCATGATCGATGAATCAATAATGTATTCTCTCAGTTAAACAAGTTCTGATTTTCATATACATTTGGTATCAGAACCTCTTAAAAGAACAAACTAGTGTAAGAGGGTGATTCAAAGAGAGAGATGTCAAATTCTGAGAAGTTTGTACAACCGGCCATACCAAGGTTTGATGGTCAGTATGATTTTTGGCCATGACCATGGAGAACTTTTTCAGAAGTCGAGAACTATGGAATCTGATGGAAGAAGGAGTTCCAGAAGTAGGATCAGGATAACACCCACCAGTGAAGGGCAGAAAAGAGGTGTTGAAGAAGCTAAACTCAAAGACTTGAAGGTCAAAAATTTTTTGTTCCAGGTGATTAATAAAAAGATTCTGAAAACAATTCTTGACAAGAGTACATCAAAGGCGATCTGGGAGTTCATGAGGAAGAAATATCAAGGATCCACAAAGGTGAAAAGGACGCAGCTCCAGACACTAAAAAAGGAGTTTGAACTGCTGGCCATGAAAGAAGGAGAAAAGATTAATATCTTTTTGGGAAGAACCTTGGCGGTGGTTAACAAGATGAAGACCAATGGTGAAGCGATGGAACAGAGCACAATTGTTGGTAAGATACTCAGGTCCTTCACTCCTAAGTTTAATTACGTGTTGTGCTCGATTGAAGAATCAAATAACTTAAGTATGATGAGTATTGATAAGCTACACAGAAGTTTACTTGTCCATGAACAGAGGATGAATGGACATCCACAAGAAGAGCAGGTGCTAAAATTGTCTTAAGAAGAGAGATCAAGTAGAGGAAGAGCCGTGGAATGTTTAAAGGAGGTCGTGGTAAAGGAAGAGGAAGAGGAAGGAATGGCTTTGATAAGTCCATTGTTGAGTACTACAAGTGACACAAACTGGAGCATTTTCAATATGAATGTCTTGAGTGGGAGAAAAAAGCAAATTATGCAGAAGAGGAAGAAGAGTTGCTCTTAATGACGTATGTGGAAGAACAAAATGCAACCAGAGAAGAAGTGTGGTTTCTTGACTCTGGATGCAGCAACCATATAATTGGGAGTAGGGACTGGTTCTCTGATTTGGAAGAAGGGTTCAACAGCAAAGTAAAACTTAAAAATGACATAAGAATGTCTGTGATGAGAAAAGAGAGTATAAAAGTACAAGTTATGGTGTCATTCAAGTAGTACCACATGTTTATTATGTTCCAGAGCTGAGGAACAACTTGTTGAGCTTGGGACAATTACAGGTTAGAGGCTTAGAAATTCTAATATGTGATAGTCTACAAAGTGTTTCACCCTAGTAGAAGCGTAATTATGCAAACCAATATGAGTGGAAATATGATATTTTTTTTGGTGGCTTCCAAACCACATAAAAACTCACTTTGCTTGCATACAGAAGAGGTGATCGAGAAAGAAACTTATATGTGGCACTGCAGGTTTGGGTATCTAAACTAAGAAGAACTGAAACTGTTGGCACACAAAGAGATTGTTGTCGGATTGCCCATTTTTTAAAAACTACCAAGGAGATTTACACTATTTATTTAACTGAAAAGCAACACAGAGAGTCAATGTCAAAGAATAATTCATGGCTAGCATCAAGACCTCTTCAGCTGATATACTCGGATATATATGGTCCTATCACTTTAATCTCACACAGTGGCAAGAGGTACATACTGAGCTTCATTGATGATTACACTGGAAAAACTTGGGAATATTTTCTTCATGGGAAGTCGGAAGCGTTTTTCACCTTCAAGTTTTTCAAAACGAGTGTAGAGAAAGAGATTGGTACTTTTATAACCAGTTTGAGAACTGATCAAGGTGGATAGTTCACCTCAAATGAGTTTAGAGAAT
Source organism: Cardamine occulta (assembly GCA_028015245.1). NCBI lineage: Eukaryota > Viridiplantae > Streptophyta > Magnoliopsida > Brassicales > Brassicaceae > Cardamine > Cardamine occulta. The sequence continues at coordinate 9,201,021 of CM051377.1, read as the reverse complement.
TCTGTATGACTCACGATATCACTCTGCATTTGACGGCAATATTAACACCGCAACAAAACAGAGTCACTGAGAGGAAAAATTGAACAATTATAAATGCAATTCGATCAATGCTGAGTGACAAGTAAGTTCCAAAAAAGTTTTGGTCTAAAGCTATCAAGTGGAGTGTGCATATTCAAAACCAATCTCCAACAGCAGCAATAGCAGAAATGACATCCGAAGAAGCTTGGAGCGGTATGAAACCTGTGGTTGAATATTTCCGTGTCTTTAGGTGCATAGGTTATGTGGACATACCAGACCAGAAGAGGTGCAAGTTGGATGATAAAAGCAAGAAGTGTTTTTTCTTAGGAGTCAGCGATGAATAAAAAACATGGAGATTATATGATCCCACAGTGAAGAAGATTTTGATAAGTAAAGATGTAGTGTTTGATGAAGATAACAGATGGAACTGGATCAAACTAATGCAAGATCAAATGAAGTAACATTGGAGTGTGGAAATGAACAAGATCATCAAAACAAATAGGATGTTGCTGAGGCAAAAGAAGAAGCTAGTCCCAATGCATCATGTACTAATTCAAGTGACAGTCCTATAGCGCTACTACCACCAAATCCATTCACACCAGGAGTGATTGCAGGAAGGACAACACGTGCGAGGAGGACACCAGGGTGGATGACTGATTACGACACATGAGAAGGAGAAGAAGTAGAAGAAAATTTTACTGCAGTCATGCTAATGATGATGATGACAGAAAATGATCCCATTCTTTTTATGAAGCAATAAAAAAAAGTCTGGAGAGAAGCAATGGAAGTTGAGATTGAGTCAATTGTGAAGAATAATACTTGGGAACTAATTGCATTACCTAAAGGCTTTACACCGATTGGAGTGAAGTGGATGTATAAAACCAAGCTGAATAAAGATAGAGAAATTGATAAACACGAAGTAAGCTTAGTAGCAAAAGGTTATGCACAGTGTTATGGTGTGGATTACACTGATAATTTTGCTCCAGTTGCAAGATTCGATATTGTTCGAACTATACTCGCTATAGCATCTCAATCAAACTAGGAGGTTTTCAATTAGATGTTAATAGCGCTTTTCTCTATGCAGAACTTAAAGAGGAGGTGTATGTGAAACAGCCGGAAGGTACATACAGAGAGGAGAAGAATGAAAGGTCTATAAATTGAGGAAGGCCTTACATGGGCTTAAACATGCATCACGTGCTTGGTTTAGTAGGATTGAGGCTTACTTTCTAAAGAAAGAGTTTGAAAAATGTCCTAGTGAGCACACAATGTTTATGAAGACAAAAAGAGGTAATATTTTAATTATCAGTTTGTATGTTGATGATTTAATATTTACTGGATGTGATAAAACTATATGTGATGAGTTTAAAAAGTCAATGATGATGGAGTTTGAGATGTCGGATTTGGAAAAATGAGGCATTTTCTCAGAGTAAAAGTAAAACAGAGTCAATAAAGCATCTTCATCTGTCAAAGAAAATATGTTCGAGAAGTTTTAGCAAGGTTTGTAATAGAGGAAACCAATGCCATGAAGAACCCCATTGTGCCAGGAACAAAGTTACAGAAGGATGAAGATGGTGAAAAGATTGATGCAACCATGTTTAAACAGGTGGTTAGAAGCCTTATGTACCTAACTGTAACTAGGCCTGACTTGATGCATGGAGTATGTTTGGTAAGTAGGTTCATGGCCAATCCAAGAATGTCACATTGGCTTGTTGCAAAAAAAATTCTAAAGTATCTAAAAGGTACAACTGAGCTTGGAGTTCTCTATAAGCGAAATGGAAATAGCAGTGTAAGTCTTACAATATTCACAGATAGTAATTATGCTGGTGACTTGGATGACAGGAGGAGCACTTCTGGTTTTATTTTTTTAATGGTGTCTGGTGCAATCTCTTGGGCATCGAAGAAACAACCAGTTGTTGCACTCTCCGCCACTGAAGCTGAGTATATAGCTGCAGAGTTTTGTGATTGTCAATGTGTTTGGCTTAGAAGAGTGTTAGAGACAATTGGATTTGAAGAAAATACTGCAACTGTGATCAACTGTGATAACCGCTCTACCATTCAGTTGTCAAAGCATATGGTGTTTCATGGAAAGAGCAAACATATTGAGGTGAGGTTTCATTATCTCAAGGATCTAGTAAGTGGTGAAGTTGTTAAGTTGGAACATTGTTCAACAGAAAATCAAGTTGCAGACATCTTTACTAAATCGTTGAAGTTGGAGCAGTTTGAGAAGCTACATGCCTTATTTGGAGTGGTTGACATTTCTGAAGTAAGCTGAATTCAGATGAATTAGCTTAAGGGAAGGTATATTGGTGTTGAATAAATCGTATGTTGAATAAGTCTTTGATTTATTTATGCAGTCAAGGAAGTCCTAGTCCTAAGGAAACTAGTTGAGTATGTTCCTATATTCTAGCTTGTTTCAGTTTGCTATTTTGAATTGCTTGTAAGGCTATTTATAGTCATGATCGCTGAATCAATAATGTATTTTTTCAGTTGTACAAGTTCTGATTTTCACAGAGTTTGTTAGAATTTTCAAAATTAATAAGCGGCACATTGAAATCATCCATACTATAATGTTTTGGATGATACGGTTGTCTTCACACGAGGCAAATCATTTTCAAAGGATATAGCAATTTCTCTTGAAGTACTTCGTCTCTATTGTCATCCTTTCATTTCTTCTCAAAACGATGGAAAAGATGTTTCTTTCTTCTCTAACAATGAGATTTTATAAGCTTGATGATGAGTGGTTTTGCTTTAGAATCATCAGCGGGTTCGTTCAAGAGGTTTTCGATGGCTTTATCCTGTCGGTCACTAGTTTGTTTTTTTTCGTTGGACAAAGCCTTTGTTGGATCACATGTTTTGGTCTTATAATTTTTTAAAATACTAACAACTTTACTTTGGAAACAACCATGGAGAATGCGAAAGACCAGAGAGGAATATGATGACACTACAAAAATAACGTACATCCTTAGCACACGATAAACGCTATATTATCGATATAATAACGTTATCATGAACGCTACGTCTTCGCCAGCTATAATAGGTAAAACAATGTTATAGCATCTTTTGTGGCCGCTATTGTATTTCATTATAACAATCCAATCAAGCAAATCTTCCGCAACTGCAGAACCATAAAACTCAGGATTTTTAAGCTTAAAATTTGATTCCCAGTGTGGATTAACTTCTTGAACTGCATGATTAGCATCATGTTATGCAAAGAGGTTATCATCGTCAAAATCATTAACAATGACTATGTGATTACAAACAAAGGGTGCGATCAGCTGGACATTCAACATCTGAAGAGATGCAGTTAATGCAGCCATCTGTTGTTGAAGGTCTTGGATATATTGCCTCATATCGTTGCCGTCGGCAACATGTTGATTATGTCGAGGACGGAGTACACAAACTATATCGAAAAGTGTAGCAAAACTCTGATACCAACTTGGTGTAGCGTACTGATATAAAACCTAGCTTTACCGTGAGATTCAAGCACAAGAATTGCTTTTTGTTTCTTAAATTCATGAGAATCACTACAAAAAAAGTCTACATTGATAGCAGAAAATGATAGCTCGTTTTACTGTTTTGCTATCGTAGATGTGTTAAAAATTTCCAAACAATACGATAGCATTAGATAAACTTTATCATATATTTTTAACTAAGCGAGAACCTAAAATTATGTTTTTCGCCAAACACTTAGCCATTTCCCTCTTTCAGCTTCTCATTTCCCTCTTTCTCTTAGAACCCTAAAACGAATAGACAGTCGAAATTGCTTCTCCCCACCTTGAATCAGCTACGAATTCACCTCATTTTTATCATTTCTCTCTTTCTCTTAGAACCCTAAAACAAATTCAGGGACGAACTTGCTTCTCCCCGCCTCGAATCAGCTACGATTTCGCCTCATTTTTGTCATTTCCCTCTTTCTCTTAGAACCCTAAAACGAATTTAGAGACGAAGTTGCTTCTCCCCACCTCGAGTCAGCTACTAATTTGCCTCATCCTCCGTTAAAGCTCGCCTGTTGTAGGTTGCCGCCATAACTGAAGCTATCGCCGGCCCTAATTTCGCAATCTCCATCGACAGTGGGCTCAAATCGAAGGCATGTATTTTTGCTTCGAATTCTCCTTTGCATTTTATGTACCCACATTTCTTTCACTCAAGAAGTCTTCATTTTTAACAACATCTTCCTAGGTTGTGAGTTGTACTAAATTCGATTTCACGGCTACGATATTCACATTTCTTTGGCTCTTATCACAGCACAGGTATGTTTCACAATCTCTACTTTATTGTGCTTGTTAGAGTATGTCTTCACTTTGGTCGAATGTTGGTTTTGCTTTGTTTGGTGTCGTGCTTTACATGTTTATAAGCGTTTGACAAGTTAATTGTTATTTGTCTGAATATTGAGTCACTGTGTGTTGGAGAAAAATGTTGGACAAAGCATGGGTGCATCTTTGCAGGTAACAAATTTTTTTTAACTGTTAGGTTTGAGTAGTTTTTTATAGACTCACTTGTTTCTTTCTTTTTTTTCTTTTCATTTTTCATTTCAGAGTTGATCCTGTTTATGAGATAGGGGCTTTGAAATTTGTAAGGGATGTTTCTGAGTCTTTAGGTGGGATAGATATGATCGTATGCCCTTATATGGACTGTCGAAATATGTATCAGCACAAGGGCAGTGTTGTTGTTGATCATTTGGTCACAAGGGAAATGGATGAGGCTTATAAGATGAGGTCGGATTGGTATCTGCATGGAGAGTTGAATTCAGTGGATGAAAGTGAAAGAAAATCTCGTCTAAGGAATGATGAGATATTTGGGTTATATCAAGCTGCAGAATTTATGGATGAAGATTTTACTAGTAAGGTTGACTTGGGTGATATTGCTGAGGGTGAGGACAAGAAAGAAGACGAGTTCCTTGCAAAGCTTGCAGATGCTGAGACACCATTGTATCCGAGCTGTGTTAACCATAGCAAGTTGTCTGCAATTGTATCATTGTTCAGACTTAAGACACATAATGGGTGGTCTGATAAGAGCTTCAATGATCTGCTAGAAACATTGCCTGAGATGTTACCAGAGGATAATGTGTTGCACACATCATTGTATGAGGTGAAGAAATTTTTGAAATCATTTGATATGGGTTATCAAAAGATTCATGCCTGTGTTAATGACTGTTACTTATTCAAGAAGAGGTTCAAGAAGCTCAAGAAATGTCCAAAATGCAAGGCTTCAATATGGAAGACTAATATGCACACTGGTGAAATAAAAAAAGGTGTCCCACATAAGGTATTGCGCTACTTTCCACTTATTCCAAGGTTGAAGAGAATGTTCCGGTCTGAGGAAATTGCCAAGGATTTAAGGTGACACTCTAGTAACAAAAGCAGTGATGGAAAACTTCGTCACCCTGTAGATTCTGTGACATGGCATCAGATGGATGCCAAATATCCTTCCTTTGCGGCTGAAGAAAGGAACATGAGGTTTGGACTTTCCACAGATGGATTCAATCCATTCAATATGAAGAATACAAGGTATAGTTGCTGGCCTGTTCTGCTTGTTAACTACAACATGCCACCTGACTTATGCATGAAGAAGGAGAATATCATGCTTTCGTTGTTGATTCCTGGTCCTCAACAACTTGGTAATAGTATAGATGTCTATTTAGAACCTCTCATTGAAGATCTAAACCATCTATGGAACAATGGAGAGGTAACTTATGATGCCTTTAGTAGATCAACCTTTACTCTTAAGGCAATGCTGCTGTGGACAATAAGTGATTTTCCAGCGTATGGGAATCTTGCAGGCTGCAAAGTGAAGGGTACAATGGGTTGTCCTTTATGTGGGAAAAATACAGATAGTATGTGGTTAAAGTTCAGCAGAAAACATGTCTACATGTGCCACAGAAAGGGTTTGCCATCAACGCATAGTTTTAGGAGAAAGAAGAAGTGGTTTGATGGAAAAGCTGAACAAGAGAGAAGAGGAAGAATATTAAAAGGGAGTAAAATTTCTCAAAACCTGAGAAATTACAATAATGACTTTGAAAACTTTAAAAGATCTACAAGTAAGAGAAAAAGGACTGAGTGTACTGAGTTAGGTTCTGATAGTGAGGACTCATCCAGTGAATCAGAAGAAGAAGAAGAAGAAGTACAAGTTGATGAGGATGAGTTATCCAGATGGATGAAGAGGTCAATATTTTTCAAGTTACCTTACTGGGAGGTTAATGGTTAATGTCATCTGCTTCTTTTGTTTTCAAAATTTGTCAATTAAGCTCTGTTTAACTTTTGTTTTCTGTTTGTGTTTTGATTAGGAACTCCCGGTGAGGCATAACTTAGATGTAATGCATGTGGAGAGGAATGTGGGTGCAAGTATACTTTCTACATTGTTGCACTGTGGTAAATCAAAAGATGGTCTTCCGGCTCGTAAAGATCTGGAGGAGCTTGGTATTAGGCAGGATTTGCACGCTACCACCAAGGGAAAAAGAACTTATCTTCCTGCAGCGCCGTGGTCTTTGTCTAAGACGGAGAAGAAGATTTTTTGCTGGCGACTATTTCACTTCAAAGGCCTTGATGGTTATTGTTCGAACATATCAAGAGGAGTATCATTAGATAACTGCAAAGTCATAGGTCTGAAATCACATGACTACCATGTGTTAATGCAGCAGCTTTTACCCATTGCACTTAAAGGGTTATTACCTAAAGGTCCTAGGGTAGCAATTTTTCGTTTATGTGCGTTCTTCAATCACTTGTGCCAGAGAGTTATAGACAGAGAGCAGCTTTTGGTTATGGAAGTAGAGATTGTTGAGACTATGTGCTTGTTTGAAAGGTTTTTACCCACCAAGTTTCTTTGACATCATGGTCCATTTGACTGTGCATCTAGGAAGGGAAGCCAGGCTTGGTGGACCAGTCCATTTTAGATGGATGTACCCATTTGAGAGGTATTAGATATTTTTACTGTTATAAATTGACTATTCTGATGCTAATCTATCTGTCGTCACATATTTTAGGTATATGAAAGTTCTTAAAGACTTTGTGAGAAATCCTGCAAGGCCAGAGGGGTGTATTGCTGAGTCCTATCTAGCTGAAGAATGTATCCAGTTTTGCAATGAATTTCTAAAGAAGACAACAAATGTACCGGAGAAAGTAGATAGAAACATGGAGTTTGAGAACAACTCAATCTTAGAGGGTCGTCCAATATCCATAGGGACTACAATTACTCTTATTGAAATGGAGAAGAAAGTAGCACATTTTGCTATCATCCAAAACATGGCTATAGTTGAGCCTTATGTAGAGTAAGTATCATATTCTTTATATGTGTAGTTCAATTTTCTTTTTTAATGAATAACATTATAACTCTTTTTCTAATTTCTATCTTTTACAAGTGAGCATCTGCAGTATTTACAAGACTCAAATGAAAGATGCCGACGTGATGCATCTATGTTATGGAGTATGCATACAAAGAATTTTGCATCTTGGCTGAAAGAACATGTTAGTTATATGTTCTTACAAGTTCTCTTTTTATGGTAGGCCTATTGTATAGGTGTTTGACTTGTTTTAGCTTGTTAGGTACCTCTTGATTCTACAGAGTATGAAGAAACACTTTAGTGGTTAGCTTATGGTCCCTGTTCTTCTGCAAGATCGTATACAGGCTATATAGTCAATGGGCAACGGTTTCACACAATATCAGTGGATAGAAAAAGTCAGAATAGTGGAGTTTATTATGAGGCTACAGCAGTTTGTAGATCTAGTGCAAAAGACGTATCACAGGTGGTTGATTTGGTATCTTACTACGGTAGGGTAACTGACATCATTTTGCTAGACTACAATGTCTTCTATGTTCCTCTATTCCGGTGTCAGTGGGCAGTAAAGGGAAATAGAGTGAAGATTGATGATGGCTTTACACTGGTTAACTTGAATCATAGTCAAGCCTCCTTTTCAAGTGACCCTTATATAATACCATCTCAAGCAAAACAAGTGTTTTACTCAAGGAAAAATGAGTCATCAAATTGGTATGTTGTAATGAAAGGTTCTACAAGAAGATACAATAAGGAAGATGCTCAAGAGGGGAATGCAGACATTGGGCCATTGCCATCAAATATAGACATGGATGTTGACATTGATGAAGCTGCAAATGCCATAACAGATTGTGAAGCATATATGTGTGAAATGCAGTGTTTCTTGTTGTGTGCTGCTTTATTGTTTGATTGTTCTGTGCACTTTTTATGAGTTGACTTAACTCTTTCTCTTGTAATTTTTTCAGGTGAATTGAAATGGGATGGCCAAAGAAAAACAAAAGAGGGAAAAAAATAGGCAGCAGAACAAAAAAGCAGCCGATGAAGTTGAGTATATGGGTCCAGTTGTAAGAGGTGATGACCATGAAGAGGAGACCTCCATAGCAGAACCAATTGAGAAATCTTTAGAAGAGGAACATAATGATGATGAGCATCACTCGAGAGAGGAACAGAATGATGATGAGCATCACTCAAAAGAGCAGCAGAATGATGAGGAGTTTCATGGTGAGGTTAAACTATCTGCAGATCCTGCTGTTGTTACACGTAAGAGAAAGCGAGGACCGACAAGGATGAAAGACATAGCCAAAGATCCAACTACCAAAGTGCATGTGGATTTCAATTTCATGGGTGAACCATATGGTCCTGGTTCAGTCACGTTGTCTTCGTACTTAGGTCCGTTAGTCAGGGAACACGTTCCTGTGACACTAGAAAGTTGGACAAAACTCAGTGAAGAACTCAAGACAATGCTCTGGAGATGTATCCAAGTGAAATTTTCTTTACAATGACATACTCTAAATCAAATTAATCAATTTGCAGCTTATTGTTTTGTTTTGTATGTGAGTGCAGGCAAGGTTTGACCTAGAAGAAGAGTACCAAAGCGTTGCAGTACTTAAGCAGATGGAAAGCTTGTGGAAGTCCTCCAAATCATACCTAGTAAAACACATTAATGATGCTGAGAACAACTAACAAAGGATGAATCTGCGCCTAAGAACGTTAATCCAATTGACTGGCGCAAATTTGTGAAGCTCAAAACTAGCCCAGAATTCAAGGTATTCATTTGTAATTAAGTAAGGTCTTTAATAGATAGCATATTACATATTAACAATCATCTATTAGGTTGTGAGTTGTAGCTATAAGGAAAGAAGACGTAAATAGATTCCTCACACTTGTAGTCGGAAGGGAATGGTTAGACTAACGGAAGAGATGGTAAGCTTACTACAGTTATGCTGTTTACTTATAAATGTTTAGACAATGCTACTGACTTATTTTGTTTACATAGAAAAGTAGTTCTGAAGACCCATCTGAAGTGACAAGGCTCAAAGTCTGGGTCAAATCACGGACCAGAAAAGATGGGACTCCTATTAACACAAATGCCGCTGAGAAGATTGTGAGTTCTAAATTTTATTTCTAATGAGTTTCATTTGGTTTTGTTTATACTGCAAAGGCATTTGAATCTTTGTTTTTGGTATACAGAAAAAGGTAGCTGAGATTGTTAAGACTGCTACTCTATCATCTGGTACAAATCAAGATGAAGACACACTTATCAAACTGTTAGGACCTGAAAATCCTGGTCGTATGAGAGCAATGGGTAGAAATATCAGTAAGACCAAGTTAGCCTGCTTCCAAGTTAAGCACAAGACTATTTCTGAATTGCAAGAAAAACAAGTTCATCTCCAAGAAACAGTCAATCAGTTAAAAGTTGAACTTGCCAAAGTGAAAAACCAGGTTAGACACTTCTCCATTTATACGCTAAGATCATGAGTTATATTACATAATACTAAGATGTGTTTTTCGTTTTTTGTTACAGAAACAGGACAATGATTTATTTATGGTGAAAACTCAGCTGCAAGAGTAAGTCATTTTTATCACATCAGTGATTTATTTACTAATTTGCATTCTGACATTAATTATCTTAAACATTTTATAGAGTGTGAACAAGAGATCAGAACCGAGGTGTCTTCTGGTTGATTGGGCTGATGAAGCAGGGAACGTTGCTGAAGGACGTATTATTTCTACTGACCCAGATGATATAGTGAATGACAGTCGATTAGGCCACTGTACCATCAATATTTCTATGGAGACCTACTACTAAAATGCACACAATTGAGGATGATGTAGGACAGATGATTGCATGGCCTAAGTATAGATGTATTGAACTTGGTCAGGAAATCCAACCAGAAGATCTTGGAACACTGGTAAAGTTTTTATTTTATTGTCATAGTAATCAGGTTAATGATTGGCCATTGATGAGAATGTTTGGACTTTATGCTTGACAGAACTCAAAAACAAATTCTCTAAACAAGTGCAAACTACTAGATTTGTCTGATGATGATCTAGTTGTTGCTGAAGGCCCGTTGGCTAACACAAGATCTACACGCATTGGTAAATGGACTTCCTCTCGGACCGAAAGCTGTTAAAGTTTTTCTGGATGTGGTACATGAACCTGAAACATTTGTGTGGAGGCCGACGTTGGAGTTGACATGCTTTGAGGACTGTTTAGGGTCTTTTGTATCATGGCCTTCTAAGAAAGTTGTCTTTGAAAACCCACCAGATGGACCAGGGCAAAAATCTAATTCTCACACCACTGCATCAACTGAGCTATCACCTGGAGGAAAAGATGAAGACTCAGTTCTAAAACTGCAACAAAAAACTTGAAGTCTCATTCTGAAACCAGTCTAGCAAAAGGTGCAAAATCAGGATCAACATCATCAAAATCCACTACTGAGAAGTCTCCAGCAACAAGTTTGGTAAATATTTTGGTTCAATTTTAAATCATCTTCTGGTTTGTAATCAATCTCTCAGTCTTAAATGGTTTATATTGTAAACATGGCAGCGTAAACATGGAGATGAAGCCATACAGGTGAATCAAAAGTGTGAATTGATGGATCTTAGTGGAAGGAAACAGGTTGTTGCTGAAGGACGTGTGCATTCAACAGACCCATATCAAATGGTCCATTTTGTTCGATTGGGTCCGAATGCAGCTAGGGTGTGGTTAGACACAGTTTTGGTAGATGATGCAGCAGTTTGGAGGGTAACAGATGAAATCGAATATATGAAAGATGCACATGGTTCATCAATCGCATGGCCAATGGATAAATTGGTCATCTTTTGAATTTTTGAAATATAAGTAAGTTATCTAGTTAGTATGATGTTTATGCTTTGGTTTTGAAACTGCTAATGTGTTTGCTAAACTGAAGAAAGAGTTTGTTGATTGATGCAGGGAATGAAGAAACTTGGTCCCGGATTAGCTAGTTTTAGTTTGTTTTCAAACTAGGCTAATGAACTTATGCTATGTCTAATATATTTGGAATTCAAACTTTTGATATGTTTGATGAATGATTTGTGTTTTCTGTGGTTGGTTTGGATTGGAACTTATGTTATGACAAGTTGTTTTATGTTAAGAATGAATCGAACAGGTTTATTGTATGCGGTTCTATAATGCAAAGCAACAAAAGATAGCACTCTGTAAAATCCTACAATAGCAAAAAAAAAAAAAATGTTATAATCGTATATTATAGCATTAAAAATTAACTACGAATTACTGTACTACAACATATTTGAAACCTATAAATACATTTGTTATATCAACTCTCAAAAGCTATTGTATGTAACATAAATTATAGCACATAATAAGTGTCGTAAAATAAATAAATTTAGAACTTATACACAATTTTATAGCATTTTACAAAGCTATCATTAAAAATATAATAGGAAGTTCTGATTGCTATTGTATTAAGATCTATCACAGCACGAAATACGAATTGTAATCAACATCGTACTAAAAAAACATGTGCTATAGTAAAGTAAATAACATCATTGAACAAAACGCTATCGTATCTAAACCTATGGTAGCATACCAAAAATACTATCGTAGGGGGGTACCTATGATGGCTGCGGCAGACATAGCGTTTACCAATTCGCTATGAAACCCTTATGATAGCATTATTTTTCCGCTACAAATGTACATATTTCTTGTAGTGAATCTTAAGAATAAGGTAAATAATAATACCTCTTTATTATAACTCAATCAAATCTGCCTTCAAGAGAAGGAATACGACGCTTTTATATAGGAAAAACTCTTAGAAAAATTCATTAAAAAAAAATGAGTAAATCTAAAATAGAATTTAATTAAAAAAAACTAGAAATAAAAGAAAAACACAAGAGGAAATAAACTTTGCGTGTAATGAAGTTAAGATAGTGCTGCTTCAATTCCTCAATTTTAATATTGTGACAAGATTGATTTAAGAAAATGCCACTCACTAACTGTTGACAAAAAGAAGCAATAATTAGACCACCGATTATGACTTGGCAAAAAAAAAAAGGCATATTGTCTAAATGCTTTTAACCAACCATGAAAAATAAAAATGTTTGGGCCAACTTTTTGGTTCTAATATCCGGGCAACTTCCTCATTTACCAATTACCAAAAAGCTTGAAAGTCAACCAAATGTGGAATTCGTTGCAGAGATTACGTGATCTTTCTACTAAGATAAGTTTCTTTTTCTTTGAAACAATGAATCCCAATATTTTATTCAAAAGTATAACAAAATAGACACTGGTACGGATTATAATTAAGTGTGTGATAAATTAAAATACTTATTATAAAATTTAAAATATTAAATTAGAAAAAACTTGGAAAAAAAACTCTAATACTTAATAACTAGTGAGAAACAAAAATCTAATACTTTGATCAAAAAATAAAAATCAAATACCATGTAATTTTGGATATCAAAATCTGGGTCAATATCCAAAGAACAATGATACACATTCAGTTCAAGATCCGAAGAACAAGTGAACACTATCAACAAAAAGTAGTTAAAGACTTAAAAAAAAAATTATTAAAATTAAAATATCAACTTGTAGAATACAATTAAATAAAATATCATATAAATGTTTTATAAATAGTTTTTGAACATTTATCAAGCGTAGTTTCTTTTCAAAATTTATGGATCTAGACACTTACTAGACACTTATATAATGGATCTAGATACATTTTCGTGTTTGTCAAAGAAAAGAAGAAAAAAGACACTTTTTCTTTTACGCTAGTGGATCAAGTCTTTTACGGCAACCTTATCTAATATCTACTAGAAAAAGTCTTCTAATTTTTTTTGTTTCCGTCGACAAAAAGAACCTTTATCTTATAAATGAAAAATCAAAGACTACATTAAAGAAAACTATTAAAAACATATATGTTGAAAAGAGACACGATAAGAAAAGAAAATGGATCGTGTGTGTATTACGCGTGAGTCTATCCATAGAAACTAGAAATATTAGAAATGAACATGCACAACTTGAACTAGAAAAAGTACAAGAGCCACCGTTGACTGAACTAATCGTTGCCTTCTTTTTTCCTTTTTTTTTTTTGTCTACATTAATCATTCATTCATTCATTCATTATATATACTCATCTCTCTAATTTCTTAATCATCGTCTTATACTTCCCACTCAAAAAAAAAAAAAAAAAAACTTCTTTTTTTTCCTAAATGGCATCCATCGATTTGACCAACCGTGATTCAATCTCAACCCTTCATCCAGACATAATCAAAACACAAATCTTGACCAGACTCGATGGTCCCACGCTAGCCTCCACCGCAACAACCTCTTCTTATCTTCAAACTCTCTGTTCACAACAAAAACTCTGGCGTGACATCTCCGTCGACACGTGGCCGTCTATCAATGATCCACGTGTTGTTCAAGCCATCTCTTCCTTCCCTTCAGGTTACCGCTCTTTCTTCGCTGACTCCTACCCGTTCACTGAACACACGTGGCAACACGATAAGCATGATCCACCGACAGGTTTGATCTCAGCCGTTGATCTATATTACAGAGGAGAGCTAATTTTCTCCAAAGTTCAAGAAATGGAAATGGAGAAAGGTAAATCAGACTGGTTTTTATCATCGCCGTTTCGGGTCGATATGCTCAACCCGAAAGAGTCGATTCCTACCTGGATACAATATCCGGGTGGGGATTACGACGCGTGGGTAAAAGATATGGTGGAGAGCATGAGGCTTAATTGGATAGTGATCGATCCGATCAAGAAACGTGCGGTGAATATATCGAGTCGAAAGGCGGTGACGGCGACACGGAATTGGCTAACGGGAGATTTAGAGATAAGGTTTTCAACGGTGGTGGCGGCGGCGACGGAAGTGGCGGCGGTTGTGTCGTGTGGGTCAGCGGAGGCGTGGAAGGAGGTGGATGAAGATGTGGGAGGAGAAGTGCACGTGAGGGACGTGAGGTTACAAGTGGAAGACATAGAAGGCAAGTGTTTGAAGGGTAAGGACAGTTTGGTGATTTTACAAGGGTTGTTAGAAGGGAAGAGAAGTTGTAAAGATGGTGAAGAGAAAAGAGCTAAAGGAAGGTATGAGGAATACGTGGGAATGAAGAAACAATGGAGAGCGAGGAAAGAGAGAAAAGAGAAAGCTCAAGACACGATTTGTATGATCTTTGGGTTCTCTTTGTTTGTGCTTTTGTGGAGTTTTATTTTGTTAAGGTAAAAAAAAAAGATTAATTAGAGATGGTAACACACACACACACTTCTTGCTAATATATGTTTTTTTATTGTTCTTTTGATTTGTGATAAAGAAAATTAATACTGAGAAATATAAAAAGATATTTTGGTTATAAAAGGGTGAATATCGTTTTCTTTAGTCGTTAAAATGTCATATTTGATAAAAACAAGTTTAGTGATATAACACCTAATTTAAAAAAAGAAAAAGACTAAAGAATTAAATCGTGGTCGGCAATTTGTCAATGAAGGAATTTGGCGGCCAAAGAAGAATTTCGGTGGTTATGGAAATATCGCATTTGTTTTTTAAATTATTATTTTTAGAAATGTTTGTTGGCTTACACCAATTTTGTTTGGCTAGATTAGTACAATGTACAGACTCGAATAAGTGCGGCGGAGAAGAAAAAATCATTTTACGTTCTTCGTTATCCGCCGCAAACTCCATCTTTCGTTAATTCCTTATATGTGAGTATTTTCCTCTTTCTTTTTTTCCCATCGGCCTACTATTTAATTTCAAATCATTGGTGTCAACCTAGTTGATTTCATTCTTCAGCAATCCCTAGCAGTACGATTGTTAAGGATTTGGTATTGGTTGATTTAGGCTGAATAGATTCTTAAATTTTTGATATTTTGACTTGTTCCTATAATTCGATAAACATCTAAAGGAATGTATTAAACTAAATATTTGGATAGATTTGAGTTTAAATGATAAATTATGTATTATTAAAACATAAATTTTAAAATATCTATTAAAATCGGACTGACGAGCCATTTCCCATCGGAACTATTATATAACCGCAGATAGAGTTCAAGCTATGGTTTCTATGTAGATAGTTATCCGATAACTTTTCCAAACCTAGATATTCAATCAAAACTTCCAAACCTCAGATGTTGGTTTTATCGCTTGACAACCTAAATCCAATATCAAACCACCTAAACTCAATACTGAACCGAATTAAAACCTCAACCGATCTAAATTTTTCTTTTCACTCAATTTTGCCCCATGATTTTACTCAATTCTGCTCCAGCTCTTCATTTCCATTTTACAATCGAATATTATCTTCGCATAATAGAAAATAGATTACCTACAGTTCTACAAATACACTCAAATTGACTCCAAATTCATAGAAAATCTAAAATCATTCCCAGAAATTTCATTAAAAGAAGGTCAAGAGCTACTTAAATCACATCTATACTCTCAATCTCAGATTATTGGATAATTGGATTATTAAATTGGATTTGATTAGAAACACACAAATATTCAATCCAAAACAACATTAAATCGACGAAACTAATCATCGGAACTGACGAAGAATTACATCAATCGCTTCCTTAGGAGAAAATTAATCAAATTTAAATCAGAAAAAGAAGAAGAACTGCAGAAAAATAAGAACTGACGCGTTTGAAGCGTTGGAACTTTCGTCGGTTCTCCGGGTGATTTTGCATTTGAAGCTTCTCTAGATCGAGTTTCAGTTTAGATCTCTTGTTTTTGCTGCTTTCCATTGTTCACATGAGTTCCCAGATCTGCTGATTTAGATCGCTTATTTGAGTAAATGTTGATGTTGGATCTTTGATATCTCGGTTGCAATTTTAGACTTCAAATGCTGAATGTGAGCCAACCTTTGAATCCAAGTGACACTGCGAATGAGGATGATTACAAGTTCATGTGTTGAAGAAGAAGAATAGGTGGAGAATGAAGAAGACGATGGACTTTATTTTTTTTTTCTGGTTTTTTGGTAAAAAGGAGAATTGGTTGTTGTTTTTTTTTAATTGGATTGTAATTGGTAAAGTTCATGTGTTTACTATGGGGTTTCGGATTCTTGATCTCTTGTTTCAAAATCTGGGTCGATTTGTTCTTCAATTTGGGAATTTTTCGATTTGAATTTTTTTTTATATAAAATGGATTTGAAGATATGGTTTATAACTTCTAATCGGGTTGTATTCTGGTTTATAACTTGTAATCGGATCATAATTCGGTTTACAAATAGATTTCACTGGTTAAGATATTATTTCGAAACAGTAAACCAATATAGGATCTTTGGTTTTGAACTTTAGAATCGGAGGTATGTAAGTTTTCAACTTTCAATTCAGGGGTATATAGGTTTGGGAAAGTTTTCGATAGTTATCTACATCAAAACCATAGTTTGGGCTCTATCTGATGTTATATGATAGTTTCGATGGGAAAATACCTCGTCAGCCCATTAAAATCTAGTGTTATTAGAATAATGATTTTAATATATATAATCAAATCCACTGTTATTAAAAATATTTTAAGAATTGGATTTGAAAATTTCAACTGAGATTTAAGGGATTTGTTAGTTAAAAATACAAAGATCAAAATCCTATGATTTTAGGTGAGATTTCAAAGAATTTAATAACAAAATTTATAATTCAATCAAATCATCTCAAATTTTATTAAAACCCAAATCTCTCTAAATTATTTATCCAATACACCCCCTAGGTTCATAAATAAATTAATTAGGTTTAATAGATTCTAAAAATTTGATATTTTGATTTGTTCTTATAATTCGATAAACAACTAGGTTCATGAATCTATAGGTTTATAACTGTGTTTGATGTATGAATTTATATGCATGATTCGGATTTTTACTTATGATATATCTTACTGTGTGAGTTGAACATATGTATATATAATAATATTTTGCTAGTCACTAGTTGAACGGTGAAAGAAGCCATAGCGCGAATATCAAAATCATATATTACACGGGATTAATCAGATATTTGTTTTAGAGATTTTTTTATTATTCTGATATGTTTATATATAAACATAACTTTAATAATTGCAGTGGTCCAGTCAGAAGTTAAGTATGTTTTAAACAAATGGTTCGTGTTCGATTCCGTCTAATGGGTGGTTTTGTTCTTTAAAAAAAAAAAAACTTATTGGTGAAAGGTAGAATAGTAACTTTTGCTCTCTCTACAACCCTACTTTCCCACATCGTTGAAATTTTCAACATGAACTCGTCATTTTTTTTGTGTTTCTTTGTTATTTGAAGGGGTTTTATGATAAAACCCTTCAACTAAAGATAAATTATAAAAAACCCCTCAATTATATATTTAATGAAAAAATCTCTTAACTTTAAATCCGTTAATGAAAAAATATATCCGTCTATATTACCGTTAAATTTTAAAATACAGTATTTTTTAAAATTAAAAAATAATGGTGTTTAGTAATAAAACTCCTCAAATAAAGATGAATCGTAAAAATCCCCTCAATTATATGTTTAATGAAAAATCCCTTAATTTTAAATCCGTTAATGAAAAAATTCTTCAATTTTAAATCCGTTAGTAAAAAAACCATATGTCTACAGTGCCGTTAAAATTAAGCTAAATTTAAAACCCAACATTTTTACTTTCTTTTTTTTTTGGTCCAAAACGACGTGACATGTTATAAAATGAAAACGACATATTATAAAATGAAAACGCCATGAATTTTGATATTCTAAAATGAAAAAAAAAAAGTTTTTATTGACTTTTAACAGATCCAAAAACGATTAGAACATAAAATTCCTAATAATAAAATTATGTGCAACACAAAAATTCAGAAAGCAAGACTTTATCCTACATGTTGAATTCTTTGGGTGGTCTTTTTTCTTTTTAAACAGTTGTTATCACTATACAATAAACAACAGTTCAAAGAGACAAAACAATCACTCAACAAACCCAGTCTATAATATAAAGTCTTGTTTTGTGAATTTTTATATTGCAACATGTTTGATTTTGATGTTGCACGTAATGTTGTTATTAGGAATTTTATGTTCTAATAGGTTTTTGGATATGTCAAAACTCAATTTAAAAAACATATCATTTTTTTTATTTTAGAACATCAAAATTCATGTTATTTTTATTTTAGAATATGTCGTTTTAAGTTTAGAACATGTCGTATCGTTTTTGACGCAAAAAAAAAAATAGTGCGTTTTAAATTTAGTCTAATTTTAACGCCGCTGTAGACAGAGATATTTTTTACTAACGGATTTAAAGTTGAGGAGTTTTTTCATTAACGGATTTATAGTTAAAGAGTTTTTTCATTAAACATATAATTGAAGTATTTTTTACGATTCATCTTTACTTGAAGGGTTTTATTACTAAAAAAACTATCGTTTTTTAATTTTACAAAACGCTATATTTTAAATTTTAACGGCAATGTAGATGGAGGAGATTTTTTATTAACGGATTTAAAGTTGAGAAATTTTTTCTATTAAATATATAGTTGATGGATTTTTTTACGATTCATCTTTAATTGAGTTTTATTACTATAAACTCTTATTTAAACTTATAATTTACAGATCTAGGATAGATAACCTATTATACACTTGAACAAAAAAAAAAAAAAGTGAAATTTTTTAAAACATTTCGTGTTTTTATCTAATTAATGAGTATCGTGGTGGTGTCCGGCCGACAAACGTTTAACCACCACCTAAGCAGCCTCGGCGGCCACATTTTTGAACAGGGGTATATACTAGCTATTCAATTTTGATCCATTGATTTATACGGTCTGGAGTCATGTATATTTTATTTGGTTGAATTATGGGTGAACGGATCATTGTTTTGTGTTTCATTGTTAGTTATAATAAAATAGCAATGGGAAAACCGGAAGCGTTCGCATTGGGCCGAGTTCCAATTTTTTTCGTCCTGGCGACATTGGAGAATTTGAGGTGTTTGGTTAGTTCGAGGGCCGGTTTTTTCTTCTAGGAGGTAGTGGTAAGGCTGAACTCTTGATCGCACTGAGATTCAGTTGATTCGGTGTGAGATCGGCGGAGATCCGAGGTGTCGACTTCTCGGCGAGTCACCGTTGGTGCCTACTCGGTCTAGCTTAATGGAAGGATCGTGGTCCGGTTATGTGGGGAGCCCTGTGTTGAGGTTCCCGGCGATATGGCTGTAGGTTTGGGAACTGGCCATTCTCTTTCTCACTTGTGCAGAGGCTGGAGCTTGTGCCTTTTATGCGGGTTGAATTATTTGCTGTTTCTGGTGGCTGAGGCCATCTCGCCGAGTCTGTTCCGTTCCCGGCAAAGGAGGAAGAGGTCTGCTCCTTCTCGGTGTTTGGATATAGGTAAGGTCAGGTTAGGTTTCGGATTACTGATTTTCTTATCTTCTCCATCTCTGTTTGTCCATCTTTTCTTCAGTTTAAATCTCAATTTTTAGTTTCAATATTATCTCAAGTTTTGAGTTTTAATTAGCTTGATCCCTTGTATAGATCACCTTTCTCTCTTCATTTGTTCTCTTATGTTCTCAACTTTGTACTCAAAATGTCTTTCTTTATGGGAAAGAAATTCAATAGAATTGGTATCGTTTTTAAAAAAAGCATAGTTTAGAATTAGTCTATATTGTTGGAACTCAATTTTCCAGATAAAAATTACAGCAAATTTCATTTTGTTAGTACTTGTAAGAACTATTTCGTAGTGTACTCAAATATATATACAAAAAAAAAAAGTTTGAATGAAAATGGATATCTAAAGTTTTGCATGAAATGCACAAAATTGGGCAAATGAGAGTTTTCTCACATTCGAACATAAAAGAATTTCACTTTTTACTTTATAAGGTAGAGAAATTTACCCAAAGATTGTGGCATTGAGTCATAACTATTGTATAGAGGTGAAGAGTTAGCCACTTAAGACCATGTGCGCTGAACCAAATCAAGCCAAATTGGATTGAAATGGGTTAGATCGTCTCGATGAGTTTTGATTTACATTTATTTATTAAGGATATATCCGCGTGACACGCGGGTTTTATTCTATATTAGTTTACTAAACGGATTGCACCAAAAAAACCTATAGATGAACTAATTCTTTGTAAAACCAGAACTTAATATAGAGTATCATAGTTAAGGGACTAAGTTATAATTAATAAATCCCTAATTCAGTGTCTGTATCATAATATATATATATATATATGTACATTCTTATTCTAATAAAATTAACACTTCCATATTTCATATGGTATCAGAGCAAACGATACTCTAACCCTTATTTTACGCTTAATTCAAATCAAAAAAAAAAATTCAGCCGCCACCGGCAACACCACTTCCGCTGCTGTTAGTGGCACCATCACTGTCAACAACAAAACTCTGTTCAACGTGAATACATCTAATATTACCAAACTCAACTCCACCAACTACCTTATGTGGAGTCTCCAAGTCCATGCTTTGCTCAACGAATATGATCTTGCCGGATATCTTGATGGAACAATGGTCATCCCTCCCGCCGCAACCACTGTCGCAGGCCAGAGCATCGGCAACCCAGATTTTTCACTCTGGAAAAGGCAGGACAAACTTATTTTCAGTGCTCTGCTTGGAGCGATCACAGTCCCAATCCAGTCCCTAGTGTCACGGGCAACTACTTCTTCTCAGATCTGGATCACTCTTGCCTCTATATACACAAAACCTTCTTGTGGACATGTTCATCTGTTGAAGATTCAACTCAAACAATGGACGAAGGGAGACAAGTCGATTGATGACTCTATGCATGGCTTGATTACTCATATGGATCAGCTAGCAGTTCTTGGCAAACCATTAGAGCATAGAGATCAAATAGAAGTCATCCTTGAAGGTTTGCCTAAGGAGTAAAAATCTGTTATAGATCAGATTGAGGGAAAGGACATAACTCCTACCATTTCAGGTGTTCATGAATGGCTTCTTAACCACGAATCCAAGCTATTCGCTGCTGCTGCCACTTCTGCTTCGTCCATGCTCATTATTGCTGACGGTACATGCCTTAAAATAACACACATTGGTTCCACTTTCTTCCCTTTCTCCTCTCATGATCTGGCCCTCCATAAAGTGCTATATATGCCTGATATAGAAAAGAATTTAATATCAGTATATCGTATATGCAATACTAATCAAGTTTCGGTGAAATTTTCTCCGTTTCGTTTCAAGTGAAGGATCTCAGCACGGGGGTCCCATTGCTGCAAGGGAGACCAAGGGTGAACTCTATGAGTGGCCGGTGATCAAGTCTCAAGCAGCAGCTCTATTCACCTCACCAAGCCCTAAAACCTCTTTATCTTCTTGGCATTTCCGTCTAGACCATCCCTCTCTTTCTATTTTAAACAATGTTGTCTCTCAATTTTCACTGCCAGTTTCTACTTCTACTTCACACAAACTATCTTGTTCTGATTGCTTGATTAATAAGAGCCATAAAATCCCTTTTGCAAACTCATCCATTACCTCTACTTCTCCTCTCGAATATATTTTTACCGATGTTTGGACATCTCTCATACTCTCAATTGATAACTACAAATATTATCTAGTGCTTGTTGACCACTAGATAATATAAATGCCTCTAATCCGAACTATAAATGCCTTCGAGTATTTGGCTGTCAATGCTTTCCGTGGCTCAAACCTTATACTCGCCACAAACTTGAAGAAAAGTCTCAATTATGCGTGTTCCTCGGCTATTCACTCACACAAACAGCATATCTTTGCTATGATCCGGTCAACAAGCATCTCTACACTTCTCGCCATGTCCAATTCAATGAAGATATATTCCCTTTCTCCTCTTCACAGCCACAAACACCACTCACTACCTCCACCCGTGAACAGAGCTCGCCGTCGCAGGTCACTCCAGTTTCCGTTTCCTTGTTGTCTTCAGTAGCAACGCCGTCGCCCCTGCGCCAGATTCGTCACCTCCAGCCATAGTCCACTTCTTCACAACCACCACTAATCTCCACTTCAGAGCAGCCGACAACCCCAAATACCGCGTCCCCGATAACCTCTGTCCTTCGCCGTGGTCTTGTAACGCCGGTTGTATCATCGCCAGCGAACTCAGGTCCATCTCAAGTATTGCCTTCTTCGTCTCTCTTATCTTCTTCTCTCTCTCTTAATTCTCAGCCCATTGCTCCAAACATACATGGGCCTAAACCTGAGGCCCAGCAAACCACAACCACAAACCCTTCACTTATTGGCACAAACAGATCCATCAAACCAGCCATCTTTCTCAACAGCGCCACCAATACCACCATCAACAACCCCTACAATCACCTCATCCAGTTCTCAACAAACTAATCCCACACCACCAATACCTGCGGCTCCTCCGCCAAATCCCCCGCCAAACAATCCCCCACAAAATACACACCGAATGCAAACAAGATCCAAGAATAACATTATCAACCAAACTCAAAGAAAAGCCTCATCGTAGCCCTATCCAAATGCCTTACCAAAGAACCAACAACGGCGGTATGCAATGTCCGATGAATTTGATGCCCAACAACGTAACTACACTTGGGATTTAGTTCCTCTTAATCTAGCACAACATCTGGTTGGCTGTCGATGGGTGTTTAGTATCTTCCTAATGGCGCCATTGACAAATACAAAGCAAGGTTAGTTGCCAAATGATTTAATCAGCAATATGGAGTAGACTATGCAGAAACATGTAGTCCAGTGATCAAATCAACGATGATTTGACTAGTCTTAGATGTTGCAGTGAAGAAAAATTGGCTACTCAAACAGCTAGATGTGAACAATGCATTCCTCCAAGGCACCTTAACTGAAGAAGTTTAAATGGCACAGCCCCCAGATTTTACTGATAAGGATCGTCCAACACATGTTTGCAAGCTTCGTAAAGCAATCTATGGCCTCAAACAAGCTCTCCGAGCTTGGTACATGGAACTAAAACAATATCTTCTCAACATTGGATTTGATAATTCCCTAGCAGACACGTCCCTGTTTATCTATCACCGTGGTACCACACTCCTCTACCTCCTGCTTTACGTTGATGATATTATTGTTACAGGGAGTGACTCCACAGCGGTTGTATCAGTCTTGACTTCTCTTGCTGATAGATTCTCCATTAAAGATCCAACTGATCTTCATTACTTCCTTGGTATAGAAGCGTCTAAAACAAAACAGGGTCTCCATCTAATGCAATGCAAATACATTATAAACTTTCTAGCCAAGACGAATATGACTGATGCTAAACCAGTCTCTACGCCCCTTCCAACAATGCCGAAGGTAACGCGACATGGTGGTATACCGCTTGAGGATGCTACTCAGTACAGGTCCTTTGTTGGTAGTCTCCAATATCTGGCCTTCACCCGTCCCGATATTGCTTTCGAAGTCCAGCAGTTGTCCCAATTTATGCATCAACTGACAGATGAACATTGGCAAGCCGCCAAACGGGTTCTTCAATATTTTTTGGGTACCACCACACATGGGATTTTCCTCCACGCCAATTCTCCTCTGCTACTTCACGCCTTCTCCGATGCTGACTGGGATGGTGACTCAGACGACTATGTGCCCACAAATGCCTATGTCGTCTACATTGGCAGCAATCCTATCTCTTGGTCTTCCAAAAAGCAAAAAGGAGTTGCAAGAGCTTTGACGGAGGCTGAATACCGTGCGGTTGCCAACACAGCCTCCGAGGTAATTTGGCTATGCTCTCTCTTCTCTGAACTTCACATTCATCTATCCACAGGGCTGGTTATCTATTGTGACAACATTGGAGCTACGTACTTGCGCGCAAATCCGATTTTCCATTCCCATATGAAATACATCGCCCTTGATTACCACTTCGTACGCAACATGATCCAGTCAGGCACTCTTCAAGTTTCTCATGTCTCCACACGGGATCAGCTTGAAGATACCCTTACAAAGCCTCTTTCTCGAGCGCACTTTCAGACTGCGCGTTCCAAGATTGGAGTCCGACAACTCCCTCCATCTTGAGGGAGCATATAGAGTATCATAGTTAAGGGATTATGTTGTAATTAATAAATCCCTAATTCAGTGTCTGTATCGCAGTATATATATGTACATTCTCATTCTAATAAAATTAACACTTCCATATTTCATATTTAACTTATAATTTAAGTCTAAGACTTGATAAAACCAATTACGTAAAACAAAAATGGTAGTTCATCTTCTCATTTAGGTGCACAAAAAAAACAACATAGTATATTACTCAACTCTTAGCATCTCATAAATAGTCAAATTAGCAATGCAATTATAGGCTATAAGCTTTTTCTTCTCGAGTTACTTACTATTTTTTGCATGTAACTGGATGGATTAACTTAATTTCAATTAAGCGTAAGAATTTTTCAAACACCAGGTGCTAAGTGTATATTTTATTAATGAGCATTAGAGCTATCACATACTTTCATAACAACCAGCCTTGGATGTAATTATTTCTTTGTTGCGCCTGAGCTTGTGTTGTTACAGACAATTACTTGAGGGTACCTGATTATCACTCATGTCAAGAAAAATTTACACATTAATCTCATTAAATTATTATATATATATATATATTATATATATATATATATCAAAGAGCTAATAATGTAACCTTGATAGAGCAAACTTTCTTAAGAAAATCATCTAGTTGACTTGTTCTAACTCTAAATTCAGAGGTCCTAATTCCTTCCAAAGAACATTTTGTACAAAAAGACATATACAATATACAAATATGGATCGATAACACATATAATTGAGTGCAAATATATATAGAGAGAAAGAGAGATCTACCTTTGTTGACGCTTGAGGTTATCATATTTACATTTAAGCTTAGGATACTCTCTGTAGTTATGAAATTCCACGAAACATACATTTAGATATAAAAATATTCTTTGGCAAGTTTGTTGTTGATTCAATGTAATAATAGCTATATTTCTGGAACTGGTCTAGTGTCTTGAGCGTGCTGACAGAAAACCACAAAAATAGGTTAATAATTAGTCTAGAAGATTGTACAGTTGACTTAGGAGAGAAACCAAGAACTAATCATAAAAAAGAAGCAAGAATTGTTTGTGTTTTTATATGTATATATACTTTATCCAAGTACTCCTCATTCTTAGTGCAAAGTATCTTGTCAAACTAAACTCTGATAACAAAATTGTGCTTGTTGAGAACAGTGTTAGAAATTAGATTTTTCTTATTGCTGGCACATGTATCACATTAGTGAGAGTTAGCTCCTTTTTATGAAGTCAATTTCAATATCAAATTGTCGTGAGTTTTGATCTTGGACCTGAATGAATTCCCTATAAATATTTGTTTGTCGCTATTGTAGTACTGAAAGCACTAAACAACCCTTTAATAAATATATCTAGTGACACAATTATTATACCACCATTTCATTGGATTTCTCTCAACCATGTTGACTTTAGAGACCACAACATAAAATTCTACTTCAATCAAATTGACAGTAGACTTTCCATTTTTTTTGCATGAATCGTGCTTACTGCTACGACATTTCTTTGCACTGTGACATAATACCACACTTGTGACATTTTATTTTGAATTTATTAGCAATTTTCTTTTCAAAGTTGTTGCTAGATGCTTGGGGATAAGCTAATTTGGCTTTTTGTTCACCAGTTTGAGCATCGTAGTCTTTTGCTTGTGCTTGAAATCCTTACAATTTGGAGGAAATTTCTCAATGAAGCAAGCTACCTGGAATGTATCACAGATTGACATCCTTTCAACTATTATCTCATGCGTAGTAACCATAGCTCTTCAACTAGTTCCATGATGGACATAGAATCCACCATCTTGAAGTCCATAAACTTAAACAATGATTTTTTTTATAGAACATTCATCCTTATAATAGTATTTCTTTTCCAATGATACCCATAGTTCCTTAGAATTTTTGAATTTGCAATAGACTTGATATAGTGGATCAATCGGACGGCTTTGGACACAACATCTATGAATGAAATACCCATGGTTCCAAACTTTAATACTGACTGGAGTTTCAAACATTAGTATTATGAAGCAAAATCACATATTTTATCCTTAGTGAGGTATTTGTCTAGTTTCATCATAGTTAGGAAGAACATTTTTATTGCCATGTTTTGAACCCAATTCATGGTACTTATCCGACATCGGGCCTAAAGTCTTAATCGCATAAACTATTTTTATAATTAAAAATATATTATGTTATGTTAAACTTTACAATCAACAGTGTGGACAACGCCAGCTAGAGTCCAGAGTAAATCTTTGGGTTATATTCTAGCTATAGAGAAACAGAACCATGTGTAAAATAGGGTGTATCTTGAGATTCTAACTGAGCTCTTCGGCTCTCTGTTCTTTGTTATTTTCAAGCTATTATGAATGTAACGTCAAGTTGAAGATTCTATAGATTGTTTGATCGCATAATTACATCGTTATTTTGTAAATATTGATCTTTGCCTCATAATATTGTAATCAAGCAACATAATCATGGGAAGCATAGTGCAAAACTGAAAATCTATAATCATATTCCTTTCTCTATACTGAAATTCTATAGTGCTAACTATTTGTTTTTCATTTACCTTGATTAGGATCATGGATTTCACGGATTCAGAGACATAACCCCCATATGATTTACCACATTTGGAAACAAATTGCAATATGCCTCATGCACTTGCTCCAGAATGTAAAAGTTTCAAATAAAAAATAGAAGTGATAGGTAATACTTATAATATGCTTTGGCATATCTTTCTTCGAACCATCTACATAAAAATATTCAAAGTCAAAGTTATACTTCTTTATAAATAATATAATTTTTATGTGGGAATAATTTCTTTAAGTAGCATATATGTTAATTTGATTTATTATATACTTATTCAAATGTGTTTTAATACATATGTGATCATCGACAAGATACCAATGAAAAAATAGAAAGAAAAATGATGACAGCTTAATATGTCTGGAAATTGCAAAACAACCAAGTTATTGTGCATTTTGATGCTGATACCAATCAGCCAATTGAAGATTATGGAGGTTTACTAGGATTATTATTGGGTCAGTTAACCAGTGATGTTCATTTGCTACCTATTAACTACATCGATTGGAGGTTGGTTAGTCCACACATAAAACAAAGAGCATGAGAAGTAATCCATGTAAAATTTAGCATCTATTCATCTCTATAGATTTTTTTTTAAATCATGTGATGATTTAAGATAATATTTTGGTTTGATGACTCGTTAATTATGTCATTTTAGTCCAAATTCAAATTTGCTGATCTGATGATGAGAAACAAATATGTGATGGGTGCACTATGTACATATGCAAGGATGTCAACCTATAACTTTGGAAAGAATACAAACGAAATAATCTGAATGAGACGTTGCAGAATCGATCCAACAAAATTTCTAAAGATCAATGGTATAATCAGGTTCACAGAAAAGTGGAAGGTATAGTTTACTCCTTGGATAATTATATGTAGTTGTATGTCTCGATTTCAAATGCAAGTAATTTGTTTTTAATATGTGAGTTTTCAGAAAATGCAAGAGCGGAATACAAAGAACCAAAAAAACCATACCATGCCTCATTATGTAGAAGAAAGAGTTTTTCAAGAAAAAGAAATGAGATTGCGAGTAACATAGTTATGATATAAGCCTAGTCTATTTATTATATTGATGTTGTATATTGTTTATGCTTTGTATATTTAACGCAGAAAATCAAGAACGGAAAAAGTCCATGCCGAGCAAATTTTTTCATTAAGACTCGCAAAAAACCTGATGGAAGCTTTGTATGTGCGGAGGCAAAAATACGTGCGGTTACTTTTATTGAAGCCACTATGAATTTTGATCATTAGTTTTTGGAAGTGAACTTTGAAGATTTTGTTTTTGAGATGTATTCTTGTAGACTGTTGGATTTAGTAGTTAACTATGCTAAATATTTATCTTTTTTTTTTTGTTTTTTAAGGAAGCACTTGTGACGTTGTTGAATCAAAATCCGCAAGTCACAAGAAATGTTACATCTACTTTGGATGATGAATATGTTTAACTGTTTGGTCCAGAGTCTCCAGGACAAGTATGTTGTATTGTTCGTGGACCCACACCTTCAAAATTAGTGAGATGCTCAACCGCAACTAGACCAGAGATTGAAAATCCAGAAATGGTTGTTCAGCTAAAGACACAAGTGAAAGAATTAGCATATCAAGTTAATGGAATATCTATGTTCGTCTAACAAATAATTGGTACTTCAATAGGTAAACATGTAATAATATATAATAAATAATTTGTAAGTTAAATTGTATTATTATAATTTGATATATAAAACTAATGTTTTAAATTAAATATCCAGGCAAGTGCATGGGCTGCAACTTTTGCAGCAGCTTTCGCGAATATACCAAATCCAACATTTGTAAACATTCCAAATCTGCCTAATTCTAATCAAGTAAATGGTATTTACATATTAATTTCATAAATACTAAATATTTAGATAATAAACTAATATGTTGTATGATTTTTTCTCAGGAAATGGATGATGGTGTCAATGGATAAGCGTTTAAGAGTTGAAATCATAGTAGTCATTATCAACATTTGTTTAGCAACGTTGATTTGTTTATGTTTTATACATTTGCACGATGAGTTAATTATGTAATTGTTTTTCAAATTATTTTATTATTCATTTAGATTTTGTTTGTCATATTTAATTAATTATTTTTTTGGATCAAAAAATAAAAAAAAATGCTAAAAACGTTAGTATTTTACTTCACTTTACAAATGATGTTAATTTATTTCAAAACATGTTTATTTCAATTATAAAAAAGTGACAACCATCAATTTTTATAGTGATACTATTATTAGAATCATTTATGAAAACTGATATAAATATAACATACGTAAAAGTGATCTAATGTTTTAAATCAATTATGTAAATGATACAATTATTAAATTAGTTATTATAAATGATACAACTATTAAAATTACTTATGAAAATTGACTCTAGTGTTAGTATCAATTATTTATAAGTGATGAAAATATTAACATCAATTATTATAACTGTTGCAAATACTAACATCACTTACACAAAATGATATAAAAAGTAACATCATTTTTTGTAATTGACACAAATTAACTTCAATTACAACAACCGATACAAATATTATGTATAATTACATCGCTTGTTAACAAAACGATGTAAATTATTTGCATCAACACTTTTAGAGTCATTTATTTAAGCGATGTAAAATTATTTGGATTCAATTATAAGTAATACAAAAATTTAAAAATAAGTGATACAAAATGATTTTTTTTGTAGTGTAGTGTGATAACACTATAAATGAATTTCAGAATTAAGATTGCAAGCCAAATATCAGATAAATTTGATGGAACTGGTTTCAAAACATGGCATTAAAAGATATTCTAGTACCATGCTGAAACTAGAGAAATATCTCACTGAGAATAGACATGTGTTGTAGCCTCAAAATACATGTGTAGCAGAGATGCATGAGGAATAAATTATTCGTGTACAAAATTTTGAGTTCAAACCACTTGAATATTAATTCACTATATAATGTCAACATCAAGATCAAGACTTTAGAAGAACTCTATAATAAATAGGATCGACGGGTTGTATCTCCCCACAAAGTTTTAATTAAGTGTGTAACTACACGAAACTTCAACCTCGGGATGTAACTATACCATGAAACTTTGATGGGGTGTATCCCAATAAAACTTTAAATTTGAGTTCTATTTCCATAGTCGTTAATGATTAACGATTTCCATTAAATGTGATACTAAACTGGATTAAAATTAAAATTAACCAATATAACATGTAACCAATTCTTAAAATCTGATTAGAGTAAAATCTTTATAAATTAATAATATTAGAACTTTGAAAGTTTATTCATTTATAGTGGTATTAATTTATCTATAATTAATAAATATTAATTTATAGGAGATTAGTTTCTATTGGTTTACCATTTAAAATTTTACTATAAAAATTTTAAAATTTTGAGTTAAGATAATTAGGTTACTAATCATATATTTAAGTTAATCATATATTTGGGTTAATAATATAAGCTATCTATATTTGAGTTAATAATAACATATATATATATATATATATATATTTAATAATCATATATTTTTTGAAATCCCTATGTAAAAATACATTTGAGTTATATATATATATAAAAGATAGTATACTAATATATGGTCTAATGTGATTAAATTGAATATTGTTAGAGTTTGTCTCTAATTTTTGTTGTACCAAACAATTGTTGTGTTGTGTTTCAAATTATCGAGTTGTAGTGTTGTCTACAACTTCGTCATCAAAATAACCAACATTTTTTGTAAGTTTTCAACTTCTAAATATGTATCATTTTTGTTTTTCTACTCTTATAGGTTGTTGAAATAGAACATATGAGGTCATTAATCATAAATTTGAATTTGGACATGTCGTTTATATAAGTGAATTCATCATAAATTTTGTTATTTACCGTCAAATTTTTTTTTTCTCAATATTAAATATTCAGTCGTCGACCTTAATAAATACTAGTTTGTATAGGCATGCTCTCAGAAATTCGCAGTGTCAAAAAATTTGGACATGAAAATTGTCGACTTCAAGCATATCATGGAAAAAAATTGAAGAACTTTTGTTGGTGACATTTGAGATAATTGAATGAATGTCAATTTGTGAGACATTCCATATGCTTGATTCATTGAAAAAATTATTTTAGGATAGAAGGCTTTCAAGAACTACCTTAAGCACATGGGAAAGACTATGACTCTTGAAAACTTTATTGTTATGCTACTGATTGAGTATACAAACTACAAATCAGGTGGTGTTTGAACTGGTGAGCACAAGGCCGATCACAAGTTCAAGGGGAAACACAAAGCTTCTTCCTAAGTCTCGAATAACAACTTCAAGAAGAAAATGTCAAAAAAGTTTAGAGAAAAATTATGCACATATGGTAAGATGAGTCGAAAACCGGACACATATCGCAGCAATCATGACCCACACAAGGATATTGGAACATCCCATGCCAACTTTATAGAATCAGAACTGTGTTAGTGTTATGGCCTCTGAAGTCAACATGGTTGGAAGCAATCTAATGGAATAGTACTGCTGCCACAAGACATATATGTTTTGATAAGACACTCTCATAAGAGAAACAAGCAGCTATTTTTGGGAAATTTGTCCATTTACAAGTCCAAAAATCACGACAAGGTGATGTTGGGTGACTCTCACCAATCTAATGCATGTGCCAGAAATAAAATAATTTGATCATACTGCTCAACAAACATGGCTTTGCTATTAGATTGAGTAAATTAGATTTCACTAAATATGAGGTATATTTGGACAAGAGATATGGACAAGAACTAACCAAAATGTTATTGTTTATGTTGTATTTGTAACATCCGTATTCCTTTTAATTGGAGTATTTAAAAGTTAAGGGCTGTGTTGATTAAATCAGTTTTTCTGCTAGGTTTAATTGATAGTTTAAAGAGTTGTGGGGCTGAATTGGGAAGACTGAAAAGTTGAGGTACTTAAGGAAAATTTTAGAGAATAAAACTCCAAGCCTATTTAAACCCTAAAATTTTCAGAAACCCTAGTTCTTTCTCATAATTTTTGTGGCCACCTTCAAGGAGAGAAAGAGATAGGCTGAGTGTGGCTGAAAGAGAGAAAAGAGCTTGAACAAGAAGAAGATAAAGACAGAATTGACAGGGCGTGGTAGAAAAGGGGTTCGACCTAGCAGATCATTTCTAAAGATAACGAAAATTTATGGAGTTGTAGCTAAGCCTTAGATCTAGATGTACCAATTTGCGGAGTTGGATTAGAGTTTAATATTCTAAAAGTTATTCGTGTTTTCGTGAAGTTCTCTGTTTCAGACGCGATTTGGACCAACTTGGATTCAAAGAGAGATCGCGTGATTCATCTATGGTCGGATCATCACGAAACTTTGAGGTTAGCTTCAGGACATCTAGGGGTTAAATTTCAACAGTGAAGATTAGAATTGGACGGTTAGATTTTGATTCGTGACTCAATCTTTGAGGCTGATTGTTTCTGTTATTTTCTAGATTTTTCCAATGTAGGTAGAATGTTGTTTCGTTAATGTGATTGGTTGAAAGGTGAGAAAGAGGGCTGTGGTTGTATTGTGGTAACCTTTAAAAAACCTTAGAAGTTCCAGAAAGTCTAGATCTTGGGAGATTGGTTGGTTGAGTTCTTAGGAGACCGCATAAAGGCTAAGGTGAGTGATTGTGTGTTAGACTGTGGTTAGTCTGAGGAATCGGAGTGGTCCTCGTTCCGTGGTTCTTGTTGTTGGTCCATTAGGAGTAATATATGTTTATTGTTGTTATTTATGACATTTGTTGCTTGTTGATATGATTGCATTTATTGATTATTGGCATTGGTGAATGTTAGCTTTTGTGTAGTTGTTGCCTTATTCAGTATCTTTTATACTGACGCATCTCGTGAAGCAGGTAGGACTGAGTCTTGCTAGAGCTCATGGACCAAGGCTTGGAGTGGATGACATGACCAGGGTCTTTGTTGGTGTTATTTATTATTTAACTATTTTTATCTGATAGATTATTTAGTATTCGCTTCTGCTAGGTTGTTAGTCTGATTTGACTGGTGTTTGGGAATAAACAAAGTGAATTTTATTTATTCAGTTAAGTTGTTAGAAAAAAATTTAAAATGCTTGTTTTGCATGGGTTGTTGTGGTTTTAACCGATCCTGGTTTAGTAGTTTTTGGGACGGGGCATTTCAATTTAGTATCAGAACGGAGTTGTTTTTAGAACGGTCTAGCTTTGAGATAGTGTTGTTAGCTAGGTGTAGCTATGTTCTATGTATAGTGTTGAGTTGCAGGGTCATGTCATCTCTCAGCCAGTATGTGGTTCCACGGTAAGACTTCCTTGTTGTTTTTGGTTATTATGTTTAGTCGTAATTTAATAACCGCGTAAAAGATGGTGAATCCTGGTAGAGTTTGGGGTCGTGGCGGCAGAGCGAGCCATGGTGGTAGAGCGGGCTGTGGTGGCAGGGGTGATAGACGTGGCAGAGCAGCTGTGGACATGACGCAGAGTGTCACGGTGGAGTAGGGGGCGTATGAGTACTCCGAGGGGGAGGGTCAGTTTGGGCCAGCGGCCATGCATGGTGCGATGCCGACGCCGGGTGATGCTCAGGCGGGTGCGGACCTGAACTAGATGGGGGCTGTACTTGGCATGTTGGCCCAACTTTTGGAGAGATTACCTGGTGTGGTACTGGCTCCAGCTCCAGCGGCGCCATAGGGGGATGCTGCGATGCCAAGTGTGGATGCTCCGGAAGTTCCGGGAGTGGTTGCGGAGGCCAGGCCAGTAGTTCCATTGTACCTAAGGGTGATGGAACATATGCAGAGGTTGGAACAAGTTTTCATTGGTGGTGCTATACCGATTGAGTTTGATGAGTGGAGGTCTAGGTTGGAGAGGAACTTCCAGTCGATCAGGTGCCCTGAGGAGTATAGGGTTGACTTAGGGGTGCATTATGTGGAGGGAGATGCACATGAGTGGTGGCGGAGTGTTGTTGCAAGGATGGCAGGAGTTGTGTGGTCTTGGGACGAGTTCTGGAGGGAGTTTGATCTCTAGTATTTCCCGCAAGAGGCTCGGAACAGGTTACAAGGGGAGTTTCTGTACTTCTCGCAGGGGAGTCATTCGATTGGAAAGTACGAGATTGAGTTTAACCGGCTGAAGCAGTTTGGATGTCAGGTGTAGATACCGAGCATGAGTTGATAT
The DNA here is from genome assembly GCA_028015245.1 of Cardamine occulta. NCBI lineage: Eukaryota > Viridiplantae > Streptophyta > Magnoliopsida > Brassicales > Brassicaceae > Cardamine > Cardamine occulta. The sequence continues at coordinate 9,167,100 of CM051377.1, read as the reverse complement.
GTGCCTTCCTTCGAGGTACGCGTATCGACCTCAAGAACCGTTGCATTGTCCGCAAATTCGAGTCGGTGTCCGAATTAGTGGAGTGTGCAGCGCAACTTGAGGAGGATATGAGGCAGGAGGTTAGTTTGATGGCTGCAGTGCTAGAGGCTCCGCGGCATCCTCAGAGTCAGAGTGTGGCTCCCAGCAAGGGCGGCAAGTCTGGTCAGCAGCAGGGGCAGAAGAGGAAGTTGGAAGATACTTCCAAGGCAGCGGGTTCTGGACCGCATTGTTCCAGATGTGGAGTTCACGGACATCATGTGATGGATTGTCCTCAAGAGGGGCAGGTGTGCTTCTATTGCAAGGAATCTGGTCACATCAAGAAATGTCCAAAGTTGGCTCAACCAGTTACAAGGATCGAGGCACCACCTTTGAAGCGGGCCGCAGTAGCACCGAGGGTATTCACCATAGGCGCGGAGTCAGGCGAGGCGAGCGGCAGCAGACCGATTACTGGCTAGTTTTTTTAATTATGTTCTTGTTTGATTGTTAATTTTAGTTACTCGCTATGTAATTGGCGTTTGCTGTTTGCCTTAAATCTTTTTCGTGCTTAGGAACTCTTAGTGTGGTTGGGATAGAGTCACATGTGTTATTCGACTCTGGAGCTTCTCACAGCTTTGCTACACCGAGTTAGGTGTCGGAGAGTGGTATCCAACAGTTTTCTGGGGACCACTCGGGTGTTGTGAGAGTTGCTGGGGGTCATTTGTTGAGGACTCAAGGCTGTGCGGAGGGTGTCGACGGGTTTGATAGTATGTCCGGTGGAACTTAATGACATCATTCTTGGTATGGACTGTTGGAAAATTTCAAAGCTCATTTGGATTGTCATCGAGGTCGTGTTGTTTTCGAACGTGTTAGCGGGAGACTGGTTTATCAGGGAGTGAGACCGGTTTGGGGAAGCATCGTTGTTTCTGCGGTTCAGGCGGAGCGTCTGATTGAGCAGAGTTGTGAAGCTTATCTGGCTACCTTTTTGATACCTGGAGAGGTTGGGGAGTCAGCAGTGCAAGATATCGAGGCGGTATGGGAGTTCGAGGATGTGTTCTAGCCGTTGAGGAGTCCAAACAGGTCCATTTCCGAGACTAAGTTGAGTCTGCGGTATATGGGTTCCGTCATGGTGCTGGAGCGGGTTGGACCGGTTACATATCAGCTGGAGTTGCCAGATTCTATGCAGGCATTTCACAAGGTGTTTCATGTGTTGATGCTGAAGAGTCCTTGTTGGTGTCATTTATTATTTAACTATTTTTATTGGATGGATTATTTAGTATTCGCTTCCGCTAGGTTGTTAGTCTGATTTGACTGGTGTTTTGGAATAAACAAAGTGGATTTTATTTATTCAGTTAAGTTGTTAGAAATTTTTTTAAAATGCTCGTTTTACATAGATTATTGTGGTTTTAACCGATTCCGATTTAGTGGTTTCCGGGACAGGGCGATTCAGTATTGGTGAATGAAAACAAAAAACATCTTGCTTATATGTTGAGTTTTTTTAATATTTGGTATGAATTATTAGAGCATATGAATTATAAATATACTATAATAGGATGTCCATGGTAAGCGGATTTGTTACTAGAAAAAAGTATTTAAAACTTTTCTTATTTATAAATTAATTAACTGTTTTGAATTTTCAATTGAGATCCAGATTAAAAAACAAATAAAATAAAAATATCTTATTTAATATACATATATATATATATATATGTATATTAAAAAAAAGTAAGTAGAAGTAAAAAGTAATACTTTTTTATTAATTTCAAGCAATACTTTCTTAAATGCTGTTTTTTGATAAAAAAAATACTTTCTTAAATTTTGGTGGTTAATGAATAAAGTTGCGATGAAATAGTTTACATTCATGTGTCATAGGTTATACTTCAAATAATCACTTCCACAACTAATAAATTTAAAACACATATTTAAAAAACATGTTTTGAAAAATATCATTTTTATTTGATTAAAAATAGTTCAACCAATCATAGAAAATATTGCAGAAGACTAATGAACACAAAGTATCAAATACATTTAAAATTTACATTAAAATATGTAAATTATATTGTGAAACAAAATAAAATCTATAAAACATTGTATATAATGGGACAGAGGGAGAAAGTTTTACCTTGTAAAAACAGTAAATATAAGATTGTCATAGTAGTTCGGACTTTCTACAGGTGGATCGCATATTTATATGAGGAAAATGTAAACTAGTTTGATAAACCAGATGTTTATATAAAAAATGTGTTACGGAAACCAATATTCTAATATCCTGCAATATTTAAATCACAGTCTAAAGTGATTTAAATCATTTTGATTACTTCGACTAGAAAATAAACTTATTGTCATGTAAAGTACAAATACCGAAGAAGAAAGACCATTTGTTCTACGAGGAAAAATCCAAATGCGTGTTTCAATCCGAAGAGACAAGAGAGAAAAATAAGAATAAATGAGACTTCGAGGCTGGGTTTGAGTTGTCCAATAATATATCACCACGTCATCATGTTTCCCATGTCATTACAGGCTTCTGTTATTCGCCCGTACCACACAGTCATCGCCACGTCATCCTTATTCCCTTAGAAGCCGCCAACCAAAATATCAAAAACACAAAACCTTTACACGAAGCAAAGTAGTTTGCTCACTTTGTCTTATAAAGCATCTTTCATACCAAAAAACAAAGCATTTTCGAGTACTTGAGACAAATATCAAACAATGTCTAAGGAAGCTGAGATGTCGATAGCTGTATCAGCTTTGTTCCCTGGTTTCAGATTCTCTCCAACCGATGTTGAACTCATCTCGTATTACCTCCGTCGTAAAATCGATGGCGACGAAAACTCCGTCGCCGTGATTGCGGAGGTCGAGATTTATAAGTTCGAGCCGTGGGATCTGCCAGGTTTATACCATTTCCTTATCTTTAACGTTACTTTGGATCACTTATTTCATTTGAGTGTTTAAAACAGGAGAATCAAAGCTGAAATCGGAGAACGAATGGTTCTATTTCTGCGCGAGGGGAAGGAAGTATCCGCACGGGTCACAGAGCCGTCGAGCCACACAGCTTGGTTATTGGAAAGCTACCGGTAAAGAGAGGAGTGTAAAATCAGGGAATCAAGTTGTTGGAACCAAGAGAACACTTGTTTTTCATCTCGGTCGGGCTCCAAAAGGCGAAAGAACCGAGTGGATTATGCATGAATATTGTATCCATGGCGCTCCACAGGTTGCGCTTTTGATTTTTGAATTTTTGAGTTTGGATATTGTTAGAAATGTTGAAATTTTTGGATTACATAGGACGCGTTAGTGGTGTGCCGGTTAAGGAGAAATGTGGATTTTCGAGCTAGTTCGAGTCAAAGGCCAATGGAAGATGGTGTTGTGCAAGATGATGACTATGCTGGCCAAAGTGGTGGTTCAGAGAAGGAGAAAAAGTCATATCCTGTCTATGAATCTGAGCTTCAGATGTCAAATGGTGACATTGCAGAATCATCTAATGTTGCTGAGGTCAGCTTGCTTTTGACATGTTTTTTAATTATGTTTAATCCGGGTAAACCGATCTTATCCAACCTTAAATTGAACCGAAATAGCGGATTCGTAAACCAAATAAAATCCAATATGGTTACAACGGTTTTTCTTTATCCGAAATATAACACCGAATAAGAAACTAAAAACAAAACCGAAACCGTACCAAACCGATTCATTCTTGATAAGCTTGTACCTCGGTTACTATTATCCTACTTTGGTTACTTATATTATAAAACCAAAGAGTCAAAGACCCAAACAAAAACTTGAGTTTTTTTTAAATGATAATGAAACAAAATCTTGAGTTGAACACCACTAGTTCTCTTTTTATGGTAGAGAGTTTGTAACTGACGTTGATCTCTTTCTTTGGAGTATAGGATCAGGCTGATACGGATGATGATTGTTACGCCGAGATTCTGAATGATGATATAATAAAGCTTGACGAGGAGGCACTAAAAGCTAGCCAAGCACTTCGACCAAATTATCCAACAACTCAACAAAAAGCAATATTCAGCGAAGAATCGAGTAAGAGGTCAAAATGTGGTATAAAGAAAGAATCAACGGAAACAATGAATTGTTACGCTTTGTTTAGGATCAAGAACGTTGCCGCCGGCACGGCCCCCGGGTGGGGAAGCTCGAACCCATTCCACATCAAGAAAGATGATAGCAAGAGATCGATGAAGAATGTTGTGGCCACTAGTGTTTTCTTGGCTATTTTAGTTTCCGTCTTTTGGACTGTCTTATCAGCTAGGCACTATAGTTAGTTACGTGTCATGTCCTCTATCTGACTCACAGCTATTAGTACTTGTACGAAGAAAACTTTATTACATTTTATAGAATAACTCCACGTGTTTTTGGGATCCGAGTAAGTGATTCTTGTGTTTGCATAAACAACAAATATTGTATGTACTCTATAGACGCATTACAAATGGTCCTTTCTAAAACATATACCTTGTAATATTGTGGGTTTAACAATTTAACTGGTGTGGGCGTCTGGCCTTGATTGTAGCAGTTAATAATTCTGATTTATAGGCCCTGAAAAATTTGAATTTAAAACGGACCAGGCCCAGGCCCTGAAAAATTTGAATTTAAAACGGACCAGGCCCAGCTTTGATAAGTCTCTAGATTAGTAGTTTCAAACTCCTATTAATTTCGAACAAAAATCCCCAAATTGAACCGAAATTCATTTATCCAAGTCCGAATTGACTTTATAGTAACCTCAGTTATAAATTTTTTTTTACTGAATTACCCAAATGAAATATGAACTGAATTCGAGTGTAATGGAGGAGAAAATTTGAGATGTCTTGTATTCTATGCCGAATAATAAATCTCCGGGTCCTGATGGTTTTAACACATATTTCTATAAAGCGGTTTGGCCAATAATTGGCAAGGATTTCACTACTGCTGTTCAGTCTTTCTTGATAAGGGATTTCTTCTAAAAGGTATGAATTCTACAATTCTAGCACTTATTGAAAAGAAATCCTCAGCTCTTGAAATGAGAGATTATAGACCAATCTCTTTCTGTAATGTGATATACAAAGTCATCAAGAAGATTATTACAAATAGTATAAAAGGCATTTCCCCCCAGCTCATTTCACTTAACCAATCAGCTTTTGTGAAGGACAGATTATTAGTTGAAAATTTGTTGCTTGCGAGGGAATTGGTGAAACACCATCATAAAAACTCGGTCTCATCTCGCTGTTCTATAAAGATCGACTTATCAAAAGCTTTTGATTCAGTCCAATGGTCTTTCATGTTCAAAACTCTTAAAGCTCTACCTGATAAATTCATTCATTGGATTTTGTTATGTATCACAAGTGCCTCCTTCTTAGTCTTAGTGAATGGGGAGGTTGCAGGATTCTTCCGGAGTAAGAGAGGCTTAAGACAAGGCTGCTCCTTGTCCCCATACTTATTTGTTATTGCCATGCATGTGCTATCTAAGTTGCTGGATAAACCGGCGAGTGCTAGACAGACTGCTTACCACCCGAAACGCAAGAATATTGGCCTCACGCATCTCAGCTTCGCAGATGATATCATGGTCTTCACTGACGGGAAGGTTCGGTCTGTTGAGGGGATAGTTAAAAGTGTTTGAAGATTTTGCTAAGATTTCTGGGTTGAGAATTGTGAGAATTGATGCAGAAATATAAACTAAGAGAATGAGAGATTGAATGCTGAATGAAACAAGGAAAGGAGAATGGGAGATTATGCAAAATTAAACTAGAGAGAATAAGAGATTAAGCATAAATAAAGGAGAATAAGCATGAATAATTAGAGAGAAACTAGATAGATGAGAATTTGCAGCCCCTAAGGGCTTTTAGACCAAAGGAGGTGGAATTGTCAATTAGGTTACAAGGGAGAGGTTTCTCATCTTTATAGTTGAAGGAGGAAGCCCTAAATAAAAAAAACTGCAGCAATAATGAAAACGCAGCTTACAAAGGGATGAATAGTAATCTCGTGTCTCGGGATGAATAGTATCCGAGATGAATAGTACCTGACCTTCTTCATGAAATGCCTTTTCTCAATAGATTCACGGGATGAATAGTAATCTCGGTCTCGGGATGAATAGTATCCGAGATGAATAGTACCCGACCTTCTTCACGAAATGCCTTTTCTCAATACTCCCCTTAATCTTAGTCTTCGTTGAACAAAGACTAAGCTTGGACCTACATAGGCGTTACCTCTGTAAAAACCTCATCATAGAAAAAAACCACTTGGGAAAAAAATCTATGATGAGGAAAAGAGCATAACGTCTATGAGTAAGAGATATGGTCAAGGATGAGAGTGTAGCGTGAAGACTTTAAGTACCTCGATCTTCAAAGATAGCTTTGAGCCACGTCGACTTTCCTATGCTTCTCTCGTCTGGTCTCTAGCTTCCGCTTCTTGTCCAGTCTCTTGCTTTAGCTTGCTTTTCACTTCCTCTTCAAGGATATAGTTTTGACGGTATGGATATTTTCATGTGCCTCATCTAGCTGGTCGCATGACTTGGCATTTTTTTTCTTTCCTCCAGTTGTTTAGCTTGCCTACTCATATCGCTTCCCGGTCTCCTCTTTTAAGGTAGCCTTCGTTTCTCCATACGGTATGCCTCAGAGTGCTTGGTTACTGCCTGACTTACTTCGATCAGAACCTGCCCAAACGCATCATGCCTTGCTATCTTGACCACACTTCATAATCACACGCTTCATAAACACACTCGCCTTTCCTCTATAGTGCTCACATACTCCCCCCTCAAGCTTGATCATGCATCAATGTATCCATCTGATCAAGCTTGTGACACGGAGAGGAAAAAACTCCCCCCTTGTTCCTTAGCCCTTGGTGTAAAAATCTTCACTTTTCACCAGACAGACCACTTTTTGGTAAACCAAACACAATTAAACCATAACCAAGAAACACTTCATACTGGTCCCAAACGAACACTAACTCTTGTAGTTCCCTTGTGTCCAAATATCGTCACAAGCAGAGCATTGGAAGCCTTTCATCGAATAGGACACTTCTAATGAACCAACCGCTTCTTTACTTCATTTCTTCTCATGTGATCCTTTTCTTTGTCTCTAAACTTCTTAAGAGAATAGTCCCGGCGCTTACTCCTTTGTACCTTCATCATGAGATACAAAATTTTAAAGCAATGGCTGTGGGATTTTAAGAAGCTTAGATAAAATATAGTGTAACACATAAGAGAAATGAATTTAATGATATCAAGATGAAAACAAATTGTAACACTAAGTATGATGGAATAAGCAAGAGTTTAGAGAGTTGTCCCTTGTGGTTTATGATCCAGTAAACAAGTATGGTGAGTCGGTCTTCTTGTAATGATTTTGGGAACACTTTAAGTGGATCTTCTTCTCAACATTTCTTGAGTAACACCGTTCTTTATCCATCTTATGAATATGTAAGCTCCAAGGACTTCTTTACTATATTTCTTCTCTATGTGTCCCTTCTTCTTTAACACTTCTCTCACCAAGAATAATCCCGGCTTTCCTTGTTTAAACCCTTCATAGAGGACTTAAATTCAGTAAGTAATTGCCATGGGGGGTTTAAGAAGGTAAAACAAATTGGGTTTGCATATTAAAGAAATAAGAGAAATAATTCACAAGACTCAAAGATATTCAAACTAATGACAAGTTCAAGTGTACTCCCTTTGGGTTGATAACTCAGATAGTGCCCCATTGGTCATGAATTGGATCGATCAATGTAATCTTCATACATTTTCTTCTTGGGATTTATACACTTTTACCTATGCATACACAAGGGTTAGTAGAAAAAAAAAATTTCCTCTTTATGGTTCTTCACCATAAAGACTATTTACTCTCTTATGAGAGCCTGGATTTAATTATGGTCTTAGGAATTTTCAAATCATTAAGATATGAAACTCGGACCAAAATTTTATCCTTAGCAAAACTGAGATGTACCAAAGCCATATTTCGTTTCACATTCATAAGAAGGAAAGCAGACTAAGATTCATCTTTTCATTTGAAAACAAGGGATGAACAATGATTTATTTGGAAATACTTCACATAAAAAATATTTTCCCAGATCAATGTTCATCTTTTGAAAACAATCATGGACTTCAGTGCTTTAAAGCAGCTAGTCATGATTTAACTCGGGTGAAAAATGATCTTAGGTGTATTTTAAACTCACAAGGAATTTTAATACGGACCATTTCACCTTAGGGAGTAGAATCATGAACCAGGGACTTCAATGCTTAGAAGCGGTCCAAGGTTTTAAATTCAAGGAATAGAAATGAAAAATAATTTAAAGATTGAAGGAACCAAGGACTTAAAATATTTTGAAAGTAGTCCAGGGTCTGATTTTGATCAAAAGAACTTGGATTCAGCAAGGTTCTACAGCCATGAGTATCCTTAAGGTTTCCTCTCCTTATTTAAAAAGATTCAGGTTCCTCTAGGACTCTAGCTACGGATTCATCAAGGTTCTCATTCTTTTGATTTAAAAGGAAAATTTGGATTCAACATGCTCATGTAAACTCATAAGAGCTAAATGAGACATGGTTCTCTTTCCTGAAAGCCGGATTCATCATAGCTTCACACGCTTCAATCCATAAGGGTTAAGCAAATTTTACTATGGTTCTCAGCAAAAGAGGAATTCGGACTCAACAAGGCTATTTCTACCCACAAGGGCATAATGAACCAGGGTTCTCTTTCCTTTAGCTGGAATCAACTCGGCTTTTGAAGAGAAGATGATTTAATTTTAGTTTATGCTTGTTTCCACAAGGAAGAAGCTTTTACTATAAATCTCTTTCTCAAGGAAGCTTGGATTCAGCAAAGTCATTTACACTCATAAGAGCTGAATGAACCCAGGTTCTCCTCCCTTTAATTGGAAGCTTGGATTCAGCAAGGTCATTTACGCTCATAAGAGCAAAGTGAACCCAGGTTCACCTTCATTTAACCGATTTTCAACACAGCTTTAAGACACTAAACGGATGACTTAGAGATTTCAGATGGGGTTGAAAGAGAGTAGATTAAGTGCCCAGCAAAACCATGGAATCCATGGATTAAGCGCTTGTAGCATACTTATCTCTTTCTCTCTTTTGTGGTTTATTATCCACAGCCACCAAACTCATCTCTTCATTGTCAAAAGCAGAATAAAACGAACATATATACCACGACACTAGGTGCATTAGATCTATAGAAATTAAGCACCATTCAGCGTGATTCCCATGTTTTGAATCACCCAAATCGCAAATGTGAATCAAAAATTACAATGGATTTCACTTTTCTATTCCAATGGAACTAAAAAATTCATCCAAGGTTTTAAAGAGAAACAAAAAAACGATTTTGAGTCTTATTCAAAACTAACAATGACTTAGAGAAGACAAATGAGGCTTAGAGATGATGAGAAAAGAATCTGAGCCCAGCAAACCATGAATCCAAAGATACCAACAGCTAGGAGCTTTCAGCTAACAGATTTCTTTTCTTCTCTTGTGGTTCTTCACCACGCCTCACTTCCTTCTCCTCATTGTCATAAAGGATCTATAAACATGGCTTGGAGAAAAGGCTGGGGCTTAAGAATGAAGAAAAAAACGTTGAGCTAAGCCAAAACCATTGAAATGGAGAGGCAGTTTTAAGCACCAAACGATTCTTTCAAGCCTCCATCCTTTCTCTTCATCACCATCTGCTCTGATACAATGTGAGAATTGATGCAGAAATATAAACTAAGAGAATGAGAGATTGAATGATGAATGAAACAAGGAAAGGAGAATGGGAGATTATGCAAAATTAAACTAGAGAGAATAAGAGATTAAGCATAAATAAAGGAGAATAAGCATGAATAATTAGAGAGAAACTAGATAGATGAGAATTTGCAGCCCCTAAGGGCTTTTAGACCAAAGGAGGTGGAATTGTCAATTAGGTTACAAGGGGAGAGGTTTCCTCATTTTATAGTTGAAGGAGGAAGCCCTAAATAAAAAAAACTGCAGCAATAATGAAAACGCAGCTTACAGCACGGGATGAATAGTAATCTCGTGTCTCGGGATGAATAGTATCCGAGATGAATAGTACCTGACCTTCTTCATGAAATGCCTTTTCTCAATAGATTCATGGGATGAATAGTAATCTCGGGTCTCGGGATGAATAGTATCCGAGATGAATAGTACCCGACCTTCTTCACGGAATGCCTTTTCTCAATACTTCCTGCTTAGTCTTCGTTGAACAAAGACTAAGCTTGGACCTACATAGGCGTTACCTCTGTAAAAACCTCATCATAGAAAAAAACCACTTGGGAAAAAATCTATGATTAGGAAAACAGCATAACGTTAAGGAGTAAGGGATATGATCGTGGATGAGAGTGTAGCGTGAAGACTTTAAGTACCTCGATCTTCAAAGATAGCTTTGAGCCACGTCGACTTTCCTATGCTTCTCTCGTCTGGTCTCTAGCTTCCGCTTTTGTCCAGTCTCTTGCTTTAGCTTGCTTTTCACTTCCTCTTCAAGGATATAGTTTTGACGGTATGGATATTTTCATGTGCCTCATCTAGCTGGTCTCATGACTTGGCATTTTTTTTTCTTTCCTCCAGTTGTTTAGCTTGCCTACTCATATGCGTTTCCCGGTCTCCTCTTTTAAGGTAGCCTTCGTTTCTCCATACGGTATGCCTCAGAGTGCTTGGTTACTGCCTGACTTACTTCGATCAGAACCTGCCCAAACGCATCATGCCTTGCTATCTTGACCACACTTCATAATCACACGCTTCATAAACACACTCGCCTTTCCTCTATAGTGCTCACATACTCCCCCTCAAGCTTGATCATGCATCAATGTATCCATCTGATCAAGCTTGTGACACGGAGAGGAAAAACTCCCCCTTGTTCCTTAGCCCTTGGTGTAAAAATCTTCACTTTTCACCAGACAGACCACTTTTTGGTAAACCAAACACAATTCGCAAACCATAACCAAGAAACACTTCATACTGGTCCCAAACGAACACTAACTCTTGTAGTTCCCTTGTGTCCAAATATCGTCACAAGCAGAGCATTGGAAGCCTTTCATCGAATAGGACACTTCTAATGAACCAACCGCTTCTTTACTTCATTTCTTCTCATGTGATCCTTTTCTTTGTCTCTAAACTTCTTAAGAGAATAGTCACGGCGCTTACTCCTTTGTACCTTCATCATGAGATACAAAATTTTAAAGCAATGGCTGTGGGATTTTAAGAAGCTTAGATAAAATATAGTGTAACACATAAGAGAAATGAATTTAATGATATCAAGATGAAAACAAATTGTAACACTAAGTATGATGGAATAAGCAAGAGTTTAGAGAGTTGTCCCTTGTGGTTTATGATCCAGTAAACAAGTATGGTGAGTCGGTCTTCTTGTAATGATTTTGGGAACACTTTAAGTGGATCTTCTTCTCAACATTTCTTGAGTAACACCGTTCTTTATGCATCTTATGAATATGTAAGCTCCAAGGACTTCTTTACTATATTTCTTCTCTATGTGTCCCCTTCTTCTTTAACACTTCTCTCACCAAGAATAATCCCGGCTTTCCTTGTTTAAACCCTTCATAGAGGACTTAAATTCAGTAAGTAATTGCCATGGGGGGTTTAAGAAGGTAAAACAAATTGGGTTTGCATATTAAAGAAATAAGAGAAATAATTCACAAGACTCAAAGATATTCAAACTAATGACAAGTTCAAGTGTACTCCTTTGGGTTGATAACTCAGATAGTGCCCCATTGGTCATGAATTGGATCGATCAATGTAATCTTCATACATTTTCTTCTTGGGATTTATACACTTTTACCTATGCATACACAAGGGTTAGTAGAAAAAAAATTTCCTCTTTATGGTTCTTCACCATAAAGACTATTTACTCTCTTATGAGAGCCTGGATTTAATTATGGTCTTAGGAATTTTCAAATCATTAAGATATGAAACTCGTACCAAAATTTTATCCTTAGCAAAACTGAGATGTACCAAAGCCATATTTCGTTTCACATTCATAAGAAGGAAAGCAGACTAAGATTCATCTTTTCATTTGAAAACAAGGGATGAACAATGATTTATTTGGAAATACTTCACATAAAAAATATTTTCCCAGATCAATGTTCATCTTTTGAAAACAATCATGGACTTCAGTGCTTTAAAGCAGCTAGTCATGATTTAACTCGGGTGAAAAAATGATCTTAGGTGTATTTTAAACTCACAAGGAATTTTAATACGGACCATTTCACCTTAGGGAGTAGAATCATGAACCAGGGACTTCAATGCTTAGAAGCGGTCCAAGGTTTTAAATTCAAGGAATAGAAATGAAAAATAATTTAAAGATTGAAGGAACCAAGGACTTAAAATATTTTGAAAGTAGTCCAGGGTCTGATTTTGATCAAAAGAACTTGGATTCAGCAAGGTTCTACAGCCATGAGTATCCTTAAGGTTTCCTCTCCTTATTTAAAAAGATTCAGGTTCCTCTAGGACTCTAGCTACGGATTCATCAAGGTTCTCATTCTTTTGATTTAAAAGGAAAATTTGGATTCAACATGCTCATGTAAACTCATAAGAGCTAAATGAGACATGGTTCTCTTTTCTGAAAGCCGGATTCATCATAGCTTCACACTTCAATCCATAAGGGTTAAGCAAATTTTACTATGGTTCTCAGCAAAAGAGGAATTCGGACTCAACAAGGCTATTTCTACCCACAAGGGCATAATGAACCAGGGTTCTCTTTCCTTTAGCTGGAATCAACTCGGCTTTTGAAGAGAAGATGATTTAATTTTAGTTTATGCTTGTTTCCACAAGGAAGAAGCTTTTACTATAAATCTCTTTCTCAAGGAAGCTTGGATTCAGCAAAGTCATTTACACTCATAAGAGCTGAATGAACCCAGGTTCTCCTCCCTTTAATTGGAAGCTTGGATTCAGCAAGGTCATTTACGCTCATAAGAGCAAAAGTGAACCCAGGTTCACCTTCATTTAACCGATTTTCAACACAGCTTTAAGACACTAAACGGATGACTTAGAGATTTCAGATGGGGTTGAAAGAGAGTAGATTAAGTGCCCAGCAAAACCATGGAATCCATGGATTAAGCGCTTGTAGCATACTTATCTCTTTCTCTCTTTTGTGGTTTATTATCCACAGCCACCAAACTCATCTCTTCATTGTCAAAAGCAGAATAAAACGAACATATATACCACGACACTAGGTGCATTAGATCTATAGAAATTAAGCACCATTCAGCGTGATTCCCATGTTTTGAATCACCCAAATCGCAAATGTGAATCAAAAATTACAATGGATTTCACTTTTCTATTCCAATGGAACTAAAAATTCATCCAAGGTTTTAAAGAGAAACAAAAAAACGATTTTGAGTCTTATTCAAAACTAACAATGACTTAGAGAAGACAAATGAGGCTTAGAGATGATGAGAAAAGAATCTGAGCCCAGCAAACCATGAATCCAAAGATACCAACAGCTAGGAGCTTTCAGCTAACAGATTTCTTTTCTTCTCTTGTGGTTCTTCACCACGCCTCACTTCCTTCTCCTCATTGTCATAAAGGATCTATAAACATGGCTTGGAGAAAAGGCTGGGGCTTAAGAATGAAGAAAAAACGTTGAGCTAAGCCAAAACCATTGAAATGGAGAGGCAGTTTTAAGCACCAAACGATTCTTTCAAGCCTCCATCCTTTCTCTTCATCACCATCTGCTCTGATACAATGTGAGAATTGATGCAGAAATATAAACTAAGAGAATGAGAGATTGAATGCTGAATGAAACAAGGAAAGGAGAATGGGAGATTATGCAAAATTAAACTAGAGAGAATAAGAGATTAAGCATAAATAAAGGAGAATAAGCATGAATAATTAGAGAGAAACTAGATAGATGAGAATTTGCAGCCCCTAAGGGCTTTTAGACCAAAGGAGGTGGAATTGTCAATTAGGTTACAAGGGAGGGTTTCCTCATTTTATAGTTGAAGGAGGAAGCCCTAAATAAAAAAAACTGCAGCAATAATGAAAACGCAGCTTACAGCACGGGATGAATAGTAATCTTGTGTCTCGGGATGAATAGTATCCGAGATGAATAGTACCTGACCTTCTTCATGAAATGCCTTTTCTCAATAGATTCATGGGATGAATAGTAATCTCGGGTCTCGGGATGAATAGTATCCGAGATGAATAGTACCCGACCTTCTTCACGGAATGCCTTTTCTCAATACTCCCCCTTAAGCTTAGTCTTCGTTGAACAAAGACTAAGCTTGGACCTACATAGGCGTTACCTCTGTAAAAACCTCATCATAGAAAAAACCACTTGGGAAAAAATCTATGATGAGGAAAAGAGCATAACGTCTATGAGTAAGGGATATGATCAAGGATGAGAGTGTAGCGTGAAGACTTTAAGTACCTCGATCTTCAAAGATAGCTTTGAGCCACGTCGACTTTCCTATGCTTCTCTCGTCTGGTCTCTAGCTTCCGCTTCTTGTCCAGTCTCTTGCTTTAGCTTGCTTTTCACTTCCTCTTCAAGGATATAGTTTTGACGGTATGGATATTTTCATGTGCCTCATCTAGCTGGTCTCATGACTTGGCATTTTTTTTTCTTTCCTCCAGTTGTTTAGCTTGCCTACTCATATGCGTTTCCCGGTCTCCTCTTTTAAGGTAGCCTTCGTTTCTCCATACGGTATGACTCAGAGTGCTTGGTTACTGCCTGACTTACTTCGATCAGAACCTGCCCAAACGCATCATGCCTTGCTATCTTGACCACACTTCATAATCACACGCCTCATAAACACACTCGCCTTTCCTCTATAGTGCTCACATACCCCCTCAAGCTTGATCATGCATCAATGTCGCCATCTGATCAAGCTTGTGACACGGAGAGGAAAAACTCCCCCGTGTTCCTTAGCCCTTGGTGTAAAAATCTTCACTTTTCACCAGACAGACCACTTTTTGGTAAACCAAACACAATTCTCGCAAACCATAACCAAGAAACACTTCATACTGGTCCCAAACGAACACTAACTCTTGTAGTTCCCTTGTGTCCAAATATCGTCACAAGCAGAGCATTGGAAGCCTTTCATCGAATAGGACACTTCTAATGAACCAACCGCTTCTTTACTTCATTTCTTCTCATGTGATCCTTTTCTTTGTCTCTAAACTTCTTAAGAGAATAGTCACGGCGCTTACTCCTTTGTACCTTCATCATGAGATACAAAATTTTAAAGCAATGGCTGTGGGATTTTAAGAAGCTTAGATAAAATATAGTGTAACACATAAGAGAAATGAATTTAATGATATCAAGATGAAAACAAATTGTAACACTAAGTATGATGGAATAAGCAAGAGTTTAGAGAGTTGTCCCTTGTGGTTTATGATCCAGTAAACAAGTATGGTGAGTCGGTCTTCTTGTAATGATTTTGGGAACACTTTAAGTGGATCTTCTTCTCAACATTTCTTGAGTAACACCGTTCTTTATCCATCTTATGAATATGTAAGCTCCAAGGACTTCTTTACTATATTTCTTCTCTATGTGTCCCCTTCTTCTTTAACACTTCTCTCACCAAGAATAATCCCGGCTTTCCTTGTTTAAACCCTTCATAGAGGACTTAAATTCAGTAAGTAATTGCCATGGGGGGTTTAAGAAGGTAAAACAAATTGGGTTTGCATATTAAAGAAATAAGAGAAATAATTCACAAGACTCAAAGATATTCAAACTAATGACAAGTTCAAGTGTACTCCTTTGGGTTGATTACACAGATAGAGCCCCACTGGTCATGAATTGGATCGATCAATGTAATCTTCATACATTTTCTTCTTGGGATTTATACACTTTTACCTATGCATACACAAGGGTTAGTAGAAAAAAAATTTCCTCTTTATGGTTCTTCACCATAAAGACTATTTACTCTCTTATGAGAGCCTGGATTTAATTATGGTCTTAGGAATTTTCAAATCATTAAGATATGAAACTCGGACCAAAATTTTATCCTTAGCAAAACTGAGATGTACCAAAGCCATATTTCGTTTCACATTCATAAGAAGGAAAGCAGACTAAGATTCATCTTTTCATTTGAAAACAAGGGATGAACAATGATTTATTTGGAAATACTTCACATAAAAAATATTTTCCCAGATCAATGTTCATCTTTTGAAAACAATCATGGACTTCAGTGCTTTAAAGCAGCTAGTCATGATTTAACTCGGGTGAAAAAATGATCTTAGGTGTATTTTAAACTCACAAGGAATTTTAATACGGACCATTTCACCTTAAGGAGTAGAAGCATGAACCAGGGACTTCCATGCTTAGAAGCGGTCCAAGGTTTTAAATTCAAGGAATAGAAATGAAAAAATAATTTAAAGATTGAAGGAACCAAGGACTTAAAATATTTTGAAAGTAGTCCAGGGTCTGATTTTGATCAAAAGAACTTGGATTCAGCAAGGTTCTACAGCCATGAGTATCCTTAAGGTTTCCTCTCCTTATTTAAAAAGATTCAGGTTCCTCTAGGACTCTAGCTACGGATTCATCAAGGTTCTCATTCTTTTGATTTAAAAGGAAAATTTGGATTCAACATGCTCATGTAAACTCATAAGAGCTAAATGAGACATGGTTCTCTTTCCTGAAAGCCGGATTCATCATAGCTTCACACGCTTCAATCCATAAGGGTTAAGCAAATTTTACTATGGTTCTCAGCAAAAGAGGAATTCGGACTCAACAAGGCTATTTCTACCCACAAGGGCATAATGAACCAGGGTTCTCTTTCCTTTAGCTGGAATCAACTCGGCTTTTGAAGAGAAGATGATTTAATTTTAGTTTATGCTTGTTTCCACAAGGAAGAAGCTTTTACTATAAATCTCTTTCTCAAGGAAGCTTGGATTCAGCAAAGTCATTTACACTCATAAGAGCTGAATGAACCCAGGTTCTCCTCCCTTTAATTGGAAGCTTGGATTCAGCAAGGTCATTTACGCTCATAAGAGCAAAATGAACCCAGGTTCACCTTCATTTAACCGATTTTCAACACAGCTTTAAGACACTAAACGGATGACTTAGAGATTTCAGATGGGGTTGAAAGAGAGTAGATTAAGTGCCCAGCAAAACCATGGAATCCATGGATTAAGCGCTTGTAGCATACTTATCTCTTTCTCTCTTTTGTGGTTTATTATCCACAGCCACCAAACTCATCTCTTCATTGTCAAAAGCAGAATAAAACGAACATATATACCACGACACTAGGTGCATTAGATCTATAGAAATTAAGCACCATTCAGCGTGATTCCCATGTTTTGAATCACCCAAATCGCAAATCTGAATCAAAAATTACAATGGATTTCACTTTTCTATTCCAATGGAACTAAAAATTCATCCAAGGTTTTAAAGAGAAACAAAAAAACGATTTTGAGTCTTATTCAAAACTAACAATGACTTAGAGAAGACAAATGAGGCTTAGAGATGATGAGAAAAGAATCTGAGCCAAGCAAACCATGAATCCAAAGATACCAACAGCTAGGAGCTTTCAGCTAACAGATTTCTTTTCTTCTCTTGTGGTTCTTCACCACGCCTCACTTCCTTCTCCTCATTGTCATAAAGGATCTATAAACATGGCTTGGAGAAACGGCTGGGGCTTAAGAATGAAGAAAAAACGTTGAGCTAAGCCAAAACCATTGAAATGGAGAGGCAGTTTTAAGCACCAAACGATTCTTTCAAGCCTCCATCCTTTCTCTTCATCACCATCTGCTCTGATACAATGTGAGAATTGATGCAGAAATATAAACTAAGAGAATGAGAGATTGAATGCTGAATGAAACAAGGAAAGGAGAATGGGAGATTATGCAAAATTAAACTAGAGAGAATAAGAGATTAAGCATAAATAAAGGAGAATAAGCATGAATAATTAGAGAGAAACTAGATAGATGAGAATTTGCAGCCCCTAAGGGCTTTTAGACCAAAGGAGGTGGAATTGTCAATTAGGTTACAAGGGAGGGGTTCTCTCATTTTATAGTTGAAGGAGGAAGCCCTAAATAAAAAAAACTGCAGCAATAATGAAAACGCAGCTTACAAAGACGGGATGAATAGTAATCTTGTGTCTCGGGATGAATAGTATCCGAGATGAATAGTACCTGACCTTCTTCATGAAATGCCTTTTCTCAATAGATTCACGGGATGAATAGTAATCTCGGTCTCGGGATGAATAGTATCCGAGATGAATAGTACCCGACCTTCTTCACGGAATGCCTTTTCTCAATACTCCCCTAAGCTTAGTCTTCGTTGAACAAAGACTAAGCTTGGACCTACATAGGCGTTACCTCTGTAAAAACCTCATCATAGAAAAAAACCACTTGGGAAAAAAATCTATGATGAGGAAAAGAGCATAACGCCTATGAGTAAGGGATATGATCAAGGATGAGAGTGTAGCGTGAAGACTTTAAGTACCTCGATCTTCAAAGATAGCTTTGAGCCACGCCGACTTTCCTATGCTTCTCTCGTCTGGTCTCTAGCTTCCGCTTCTTGTCCAGTCTCTTGCTTTAGCTTGCTTTTCACTTCCTCTTCAAGGATATAGTTTTGCGGTATGGATATTTTCATGTGCCTCATCTAGCTGGTCTCATGACTTGGCATTTTTTTTTCTTTCCTCCAGTTGTTTAGCTTGCCTACTCATATGCGTTTCCCGGTCTCCTCTTTTAAGGTAGCCTTCGTTTCTCCATACGGTATGCCTCAGAGTGCTTGGTTACTGCCTGACTTACTTCGATCAGAACCTGCCCAAACGCATCATGCCTTGCTATCTTGACCACACTTCATAATCACACGCTTCTATAAACACACTCGCCTTTCCTCTATAGTGCTCACATATCCCCCCTCAAGCTTGATCATGCATCAATGTATCCATCTGATCAAGCTTGTGACACGGAGAGGAAAAAACTCCCCCTGTTCCTTAGCCCTTGGTGTAAAAATCTTCACTTTTCACCAGACAGACCACTTTTTGGTAAACCAAACACAATTCGCAAACCATAACCAAGAAACACTTCATACTGGTCCCAAACGAACACTAACTCTTGTAGTTCCCCTTGTGTCCAAATATCGTCACAAGCAGAGCATTGGAAGCCTTTCATCGAATAGGACACTTCTAATGAACCAACCGCTTTTTACTTCATTTCTTCTCATGTGATCCTTTTCTTTGTCTCTAAACTTCTTAAGAGAATAGTCACGGCGCTTACTCCTTTGTACCTTCATCATGAGATACAAAATTTTAAAGCAATGGCTGTGGGATTTTAAGAAGCTTAGATAAAATATAGTGTAACACATAAGAGAAATGAATTTAATGATATCAAGATGAAAACAAATTGTAACACTAAGTATGATGGAATAAGCAAGAGTTTAGAGAGTTGTCCCTTGTGGTTTATGATCCAGTAAACAAGTATGGTGAGTCGGTCTTCTTGTAATGATTTTGGGAACACTTTAAGTGGATCTTCTTCTCAACATTTCTTGAGTAACACCGTTCTTTATCCATCTTATGAATATGTAAGCTCCAAGGACTTCTTTACTATATTTCTTCTCTATGTGTCCCCTTCTTCTTTAACACTTCTCTCACCAAGAATAATCCCGGCTTTCCTTGTTTAAACCCTTCATAGAGGACTTAAATTCAGTAAGTAATTGCCATGGGGGGTTTAAGAAGGTAAAACAAATTGGGTTTGCATATTAAAGAAATAAGAGAAATAATTCACAAGACTCAAAGATATTCAAACTAATGACAAGTTCAAGTGTACTCCCTTTGGGTTGATAACTCAGATAGTGCCCCATTGGTCATGAATTGGATCGATCAATGTAATCTTCATACATTTTCTTCTTGGGATTTATACACTTTTACCTATGCATACACAAGGGTTAGTAGAAAAAAAATTTCCTCTTTATGGTTCTTCACCATAAAGACTATTTACTCTCTTATGAGAGCCTGGATTTAATTATGGTCTTAGGAATTTTCAAATCATTAAGATATGAAACTCGGACCAAAATTTTATCCTTAGCAAAACTGAGATGTACCAAAGCCATATTTCGTTTCACATTCATAAGAAGGAAAGCAGACTAAGATTCATCTTTTCATTTGAAAACAAGGGATGAACAATGATTTATTTGGAAATACTTCACATAAAAATATTTTCCCAGATCAATGTTCATCTTTTGAAAACAATCATGGACTTCAGTGCTTTAAAGCAGCTAGTCATGATTTAACTCGGGTGAAAAATGATCTTAGGTGTATTTTAAACTCACAAGGAATTTTAATACGGACCATTTCACCTTAGGGAGTAGAATCATGAACCAGGGACTTCAATGCTTAGAAGCGGTCCAAGGTTTTAAATTCAAGGAATAGAAATGAAAAATAATTTAAAGATTGAAGGAACCAAGGACTTAAAATATTTTGAAAGTAGTCCAGGGTCTGATTTTGATCAAAAGAACTTGGATTCAGCAAGGTTCTACAGCCATGAGTATCCTTAAGGTTTCCTCTCCTTATTTAAAAAGATTCAGGTTCCTCTAGGACTCTAGCTACGGATTCATCAAGGTTCTCATTCTTTTGATTTAAAAGGAAAATTTGGATTCAACATGCTCATGTAAACTCATAAGAGCTAAATGAGACATGGTTCTCTTTCCTGAAAGCCGGATTCATCATAGCTTCACACGCCTAATCCATAAGGGTTAAGCAAATTTTACTATGGTTCTCAGCAAAAGAGGAATTCGGACTCAACAAGGCTATTTCTACCCACAAGGGCATAATGAACCAGGGTTCTCTTTCCTTTAGCTGGAATCAACTCGGCTTTTGAAGAGAAGATGATTTAATTTTAGTTTATGCTTGTTTCCACAAGGAAGAAGCTTTTACTATAAATCTCTTTCTCAAGGAAGCTTGGATTCAGCAAAGTCATTTACACTCATAAGAGCTGAATGAACCCAGGTTCTCCTCCCTTTAATTGGAAGCTTGGATTCAGCAAGGTCATTTACGCTCATAAGAGCAAAATGAACCCAGGTTCACCTTCATTTAACCGATTTTCAACACAGCTTTAAGACACTAAACGGATGACTTAGAGATTTCAGATGGGGTTGAAAGAGAGTAGATTAAGTGCCCAGCAAAACCATGGAATCCATGGATTAAGCGCTTAGAGCATACTTATCTCTTTCTCTCTTTTGTGGTTTATTATCCACAGCCACCAAACTCATCTCTTCATTGTCAAAAGCAGAATAAAACGAACATATATACCACGACACTAGGTGCATTAGATCTATAGAAATTAAGCACCATTCAGCGTGATTCCCATGTTTTGAATCACCCAAATCGCAAATCTGAATCAAAAATTACAATGGATTTCACTTTTCTATTCCAATGGAACTAAAAATTCATCCAAGGTTTTAAAGAGAAACAAAAAAACGATTTTGAGTCTTATTCAAAACTAACAATGACTTAGAGAAGACAAATGAGGCTTAGAGATGATGAGAAAAGAATCTGAGCCAAGCAAACCATGAATCCAAAGATACCAACAGCTAGGAGCTTTCAGCTAACAGATTTCTTTTCTTCTCTTGTGGTTCTTCACCACGCCTCACTTCCTTCTCCTCATTGTCATAAAGGATCTATAAACATGGCTTGGAGAAACGGCTGGGGCTTAAGAATGAAGAAAAAACGTTGAGCTAAGCCAAAACCATTGAAATGGAGAGGCAGTTTTAAGCACCAAACGATTCTTTCAAGCCTCCATCCTTTCTCTTCATCACCATCTGCTCTGATACAATGTGAGAATTGATGCAGAAATATAAACTAAGAGAATGAGAGATTGAATGCTGAATGAAACAAGGAAAGGAGAATGGGAGATTATGCAAAATTAAACTAGAGAGAATAAGAGATTAAGCATAAATAAAGGAGAATAAGCATGAATAATTAGAGAGAAACTAGATAGATGAGAATTTGCAGCCCCTAAGGGCTTTTAGACCAAAGGAGGTGGAATTGTCAATTAGGTTACAAGGGGAGGGGTTTCCTCATTTTATAGTTGAAGGAGGAAGCCCTAAATAAAAAAAACTGCAGCAATAATGAAAACGCAGCTTACAGCACGGGATGAATAGTAATCTTGTGTCTCGGGATGAATAGTATCCGAGATGAATAGTACCTGACCTTCTTCATGAAATGCCTTTTCTCAATAGATTCACGGGATGAATAGTAATCTCGGGTCTCGGGATGAATAGTATCCGAGATGAATAGTACCCGACCTTCTTCACGGAATGCCTTTTCTCAATACTCCCCCTTAAGCTTAGTCTTCGTTGAACAAAGACTAAGCTTGGACCTACATAGGCGTTACCTCTGTAAAAACCTCATCATAGAAAAAAACCACTTGGGAAAAAAATCTATGATGAGGAAAAAGAGCATAACGTCTATGAGTAAGGGATATGATCAAGGATGAGAGTGTAGCGTGAAGACTTTAAGTACCTCGATCTTCAAAGATAGCTTTGAGCCACGTCGACTTTCCTATGCTTCTCTCGTCTGGTCTCTAGCTTCCGATTCTTGTCCAGTCTCTTGCTTTAGCTTGCTTTTCACTTCCTCTTCAAGGATATAGTTTTGACGGTATGGATATTTTCATGTGCCTCATCTAGCTGGTCTCATGACTTGGCATTTTTTTTTCTTTCCTCCAGTTGTTTAGCTTGCCTACTCATATCGCTTTCCGGTCTCCTCTTTTAAGGTAGCCTTCGTTTCTCCATACCGGTATGCCTCAGAGTGCTTGGTTACTGCCTGACTTACTTCGATCAGAACCTGCCCAAACGCATCATGCCTTGCTATCTTGACCACACTTCATAATCACACGCCTATAAACACACTCGCCTTTCCTCTATAGTGCTCACATACTCCCCCTCAAGCTTGATCATGCATCAATGTATCCATCTGATCAAGCTTGTGCTACGGAGCGGAAAAACTCCCCATTGTTCCTTAGCCCATGGTGTAAAACTCTTCACTTTTCAACAGACAGACCACTTTTTGGACAACCAAACACAGGTTGCATACCATAGCCAAGAAACACTTCATACTGGTCCCAAACGAACACTAACTCTTGTAGTTCCCTTGTGTCCAAATATCGTCACAAGCAGAGCATTGGAAGCCTTTCGTCGAATAGGACACTTCTAATGAACCAACCGCTTTTACTTCATTTCTTCTCATGTGATCCTTTTCTTTGTCTCTAAACTTCTTAAGAGAATAGTCACGGCGCTTACTCCTTTGTACCTTCATCATGAGATACAAAATTTTAAAGCAATGGCTGTGGGATTTTAAGAAGCTTAGATAAAATATAGTGTAACACATAAGAGAAATGAATTTAATGATATCAAGATGAAAACAAATTGTAACACTAAGTATGATGGAATAAGCAAGAGTTTAGAGAGTTGTCCCTTGTGGTTTATGATCCAGTAAACAAGTATGGTGAGTCGGTCTTCTTGTAATGATTTTGGGAACACTTTAAGTTGATCTTCTTCTCAACATTTCTTGAGTAACACCGTTCTTTATCCATCTTATGAATATGTAAGCTCCAAGGACTTCTTTACTATATTTCTTCTCTATGTGTCCCCTTCTTCTTTAACACTTCTCTCACCAAGAATAATCCCGGCTTTCCTTGTTTAAACCCTTCATAGAGGACTTAAATTCAGTAAGTAATTGCCATGGGGGGTTTAAGAAGGTAAAACAAATTGGGTTTGCATATTAAAGAAATAAGAGAAATAATTCACAAGACTCAAAGATATTCAAACTAATGACAAGTTCAAGTGTACTCCCTTTGGGTTGATAACTCAGATAGTGCCCCATTGGTCATGAATTGGATCGATCAATGTAATCTTCATACATTTTCTTCTTGGGATTTATACACTTTTACCTATGCATACACAAGGGTTAGTAGAAAAAAAATTTCCTCTTTATGGTGCGTCACCATAAAGACTATTTACTCTCTTATGAGAGCCTGGATTTAATTATGGTCTTAGGAATTTTCAAATCATTAAGATATGAAACTCGGACCAAAATTTTATCCTTAGCAAAACTGAGATGTACCAAAGCCATATTTCGTTTCACATTCATAAGAAGGAAAGCAGACTAAGATTCATCTTTTCATTTGAAAACAAGGGATGAACAATGATTTATTTGGAAATACTTCACATAAAAAATATTTTCCCAGATCAATGTTCATCTTTTGAAAACAATCATGGACTTCAGTGCTTTAAAGCAGCTAGTCATGATTTAACTTCGGGTGAAAAAATGATCTTAGGTGTATTTTAAACTCACAAGGAATTTTAATACGGACCATTTCACCTTAGGGAGTAGAATCATGAACCAGGGACTTCAATGCTTAGAAGCGGTCCAAGGTTTTAAATTCAAGGAATAGAAATGAAAAATAATTTAAAGATTGAAGGAACCAAGGACTTAAAATATTTTGAAAGTAGTCCAGGGTCTGATTTTGATCAAAAGAACTTGGATTCAGCAAGGTTCTACAGCCATGAGTATCCTTAAGGTTTCCTCTCCTTATTTAAAAAGATTCAGGTTCCTCTAGGACTCTAGCTACGGATTCATCAAGGTTCTCATTCTTTTGATTTAAAAGGAAAATTTGGATTCAACATGCTCATGTAAACTCATAAGAGCTAAATGAGACATGGTTCTCTTCCTGAAAGCCGGATTCATCATAGCTTCACACGCTTCAATCCATAAGGGTTAAGCAAATTTTACTATGGTTCTCAGCAAAAGAGGAATTCGGACTCAACAAGGCTATTTCTACCCACAAGGGCATAATGAACCAGGGTTCTCTTTCCTTTAGCTGGAATCAACTCGGCTTTTTGAAGAGAAGATGATTTAATTTTAGTTTATGCTTGTTTCCACAAGGAAGAAGCTTTTACTATAAATCTCTTTCTCAAGGAAGCTTGGATTCAGCAAAGTCATTTACACTCATAAGAGCTGAATGAACCCAGGTTCTCCTCCCTTTAATTGGAAGCTTGGATTCAGCAAGGTCATTTACGCTCATAAGAGCAAAATGAACCCAGGTTCACCTTCATTTAACCGATTTTCAACACAGCTTTAAGACACTAAACGGATGACTTAGAGATTTCAGATGGGGTTGAAAGAGAGTAGATTAAGTGCCCAGCAAAACCATGGAATCCATGGATTAAGCGCTTGTAGCATACTTATCTCTTTCTCTCTTTTGTGGTTTATTATCCACAGCCACCAAACTCATCTCTTCATTGTCAAAAGCAGAATAAAACGAACATATATACCACGAC
>CM051377.1:9120783-9141783 GCA_028015245.1 Cardamine occulta | reverse complement strand
AAATGCCTTTTCTCAATACTCCCCCTTAAGCTTAGTCTTCGTTGAACAAAGACTAAGCTTGGACCTACATAGGCGTTACCTCTGTAAAAACCTCATCATAGAAAAAACCACTTGGGAAAAAATCTATGATGAGGAAAAGAGCATAACGTCTATGAGTAAGGGATATGATCAAGGATGAGAGTGTAGCGTGAAGACTTTAAGTACCTCGATCTTCAAAGATAGCTTTGAGCCACGTCGACTTTCCTATGCTTCTCTCGTCTGGTCTCTAGCTTCCGCTTCTTGTCCAGTCTCTTGCTTTAGCTTGCTTTTCACTTCCTCTTCAAGGATATAGTTTTGACGGTATGGATATTTTCATGTGCCTCATCTAGCTGGTCTCATGACGTGGCATTTTTTTTCTTTCCTCCAGTTGTTTAGCTTGGCTACTCATATCGTTCCGGTCTCCTCTTTTAAGGTAGCCTTCGTTTCTCCATACGGTATGCCTCAGAGTGCTTGGTTACTGCCTGACTTACTTGATCAGAACCTGCCCAAACGCATCCTACCTTCCTATCTTTACCACACTTCATCCTCACACGCATCATAACCACACTCGCCTTTCCTCTATCGTTCATACATCCTCCCCCTCAAGCTTGATCCTGCATCAATGTATCCATCTGATCAAGCTTGTGACACGGAGAGGAAAAACTCCCCTTGTTCCTTAGCCCTTGGTGTAAAAATCTTCACTTTTCACCAGACAGACCACTTTTTGGTAAACCAAACACAATTCAGAAACCATAACCAAGAAACACTTCATACTGGTCCCAAACGAACACTAACTCTTGTAGTTCCCTTGTGTCCAAATATCGTCACAAGCAGAGCATTGGAAGCCTTTCATCGAATAGGACACTTCTAATGAACCAACCGCTTCTTTACTTCATTTCTTCTCATGTGATCCTTTTCTTTGTCTCTAAACTTCTTAAGAGAATAGTCACGGCGCTTACTCCTTTGTAC
This sequence comes from Cardamine occulta, assembly GCA_028015245.1. Classification (NCBI taxonomy): domain Eukaryota; kingdom Viridiplantae; phylum Streptophyta; class Magnoliopsida; order Brassicales; family Brassicaceae; genus Cardamine; species Cardamine occulta. The sequence continues at coordinate 9,140,796 of CM051377.1, read as the reverse complement.
CTTCATCATGAGATACAAAATTTTAAAGCAATGGCTGTGGGATTTTAAGAAGCTTAGATAAAATATAGTGTAACACATAAGAGAAATGAATTTAATGATATCAAGATGAAAACAAATTGTAACACTAAGTATGATGGAATAAGCAAGAGTTTAGAGAGTTGTCCCTTGTGGTTTATGATCCAGTAAACAAGTATGGTGAGTCGGTCTTCTTGTAATGATTTTGGGAACACTTTAAGTTGATCTTCTTCTCAACATTTCTTGAGTAACACCGTTCTTTATCCATCTTATGAATATGTAAGCTCCAAGGACTTCTTTACTATATTTCTTCTCTATGTGTCCCCTTCTTCTTTAACACTTCTCTCACCAAGAATAATCCCGGCTTTCCTTGTTTAAACCCTTCATAGAGGACTTAAATTCAGTAAGTAATTGCCATGGGGGGTTTAAGAAGGTAAAACAAATTGGGTTTGCATATTAAAGAAATAAGAGAAATAATTCACAAGACTCAAAGATATTCAAACTAATGACAAGTTCAAGTGTACTCCCTTTGGGTTGATAACTCAGATAGTGCCCCATTGGTCATGAATTGGATCGATCAATGTAATCTTCATACATTTTCTTCTTGGGATTTATACACTTTTACCTATGCATACACAAGGGTTAGTAGAAAAAAAATTTCCTCTTTATGGTTCTTCACCATAAAGACTATTTACTCTCTTATGAGAGCCTGGATTTAATTATGGTCTTAGGAATTTTCAAATCATTAAGATATGAAACTCGGACCAAAATTTTATCCTTAGCAAAACTGAGATGTACCAAAGCCATATTTCGTTTCACATTCATAAGAAGGAAAGCAGACTAAGATTCATCTTCTCATTTGAAAACAAGGGATGACCACTGATTTATTTGGAAATACTTCACTAAAAATATTTTCCCAGATCAATGTTCATCTTTTGAAAACAATCATGGACTTCAGTGCTTTAAAGCAGCTAGTCATGATTTAACTTCGGGTGAAAAATGATCTTAGGTGTATTTTAAACTCACAAGGAATTTGAATACGGACTATTTCACCTTAGGGAGTAGAACCATGGACCAGGGACTTCAATGCTTAGAAGCGGTCCAAGGTTTTAAATTCAAGGAATAGAAATGAAAAAATAATTTAAAGATTGAAGGAACCAAGGACTTAAAATATTTTGAAAGTAGTCCAGGGTCTGATTTTGATCAAAAGAACTTGGATTCAGCAAGGTTCTACAGCCATGAGTATCCTTAAGGTTTCCTCTCCTTATTTAAAAAGATTCAGGTTCCTCTAGGACTCTAGCTACGGATTCATCAAGGTTCTCATTCTTTTGATTTAAAAGGAAAATTTGGATTCAACATGCTCATGTAAACTCATAAGAGCTAAATGAGACATGGTTCTCTTTCCTGAAAGCCGGATTCATCATAGCTTCACACGCTTCAATCCATAAGGGTTAAGCAAATTTTACTATGGTTCTCAGCAAAAGAGGAATTCGGACTCAACAAGGCTATTTCTACCCACAAGGGCATAATGAACCAGGGTTCTCTTTCCTTTAGCTGGAATCAACTCGGCTTTTGAAGAGAAGATGATTTAATTTTAGTTTATGCTTGTTTCCACAAGGAAGAAGCTTTTACTATAAATCTCTTTCTCAAGGAAGCTTGGATTCAGCAAAGTCATTTACACTCATAAGAGCTGAATGAACCCAGGTTCTCCTCCCTTTAATTGGAAGCTTGGATTCAGCAAGGTCATTTACGCTCATAAGAGCAAAATGAACCCAGGTTCACCTTCATTTAACCGATTTTCAACACAGCTTTAAGACACTAAACGGATGACTTAGAGATTTCAGATGGGGTTGAAAGAGAGGAGATTAAGGGCCAAGCAAAACCATGGAATCCATGGATTAAGCGCTTGTAGCATACTTATCTCTTTCTCTCTTTTGTGGTTTATTATCCACAGCCACCAAACTCATCTCTTCATTGTCAAAAGCAGAATAAAACGAACATATATACCACGACACTAGGTGCATTAGATCTATAGAAATTAAGCACCATTCAGCGTGATTCCCATGTTTTGAATCACCCAAATCGCAAATGTGAATCAAAAATTACAATGGATTTCACTTTTCTATTCCAATGGAACTAAAAATTCATCCAAGGTTTTAAAGAGAAACAAAAAAAACGATTTTGAGTCTTATTCAAAACTAACAATGACTTAGAGAAGACAAATGAGGCTTAGAGATGATGAGAAAAGAATCTGAGCCCAGCAAACCATGAATCCAAAGATACCAACAGCTAGGAGCTTTCAGCTAACAGATTTCTTTTCTTCTCTTGTGGTTCTTCACCACGCCTCACTTCCTTCTCCTCATTGTCATAAAGGATCTATAAACATGGCTTGGAGAAAAGGCTGGGGCTTAAGAATGAAGAAAAAACGTTGAGCTAAGCCAAAACCATTGAAATGGAGAGGCAGTTTTAAGCACCAAACGATTCTTTCAAGCCTCCATCCTTTCTCTTCATCACCATCTGCTCTGATACAATGTGAGAATTGATGCAGAAATATAAACTAAGAGAATGAGAGATTGAATGCTGAATGAAACAAGGAAAGGAGAATGGGAGATTATGCAAAATTAAACTAGAGAGAATAAGAGATTAAGCATAAATAAAGGAGAATAAGCATGAATAATTAGAGAGAAACTAGATAGATGAGAATTTGCAGCCCCTAAGGGCTTTTAGACCAAAGGAGGTGGAATTGTCAATTAGGTTACAAGGGGAGGGTTTCCTCATTTTATAGTTGAAGGAGGAAGCCCTAAATAAAAAAACTGCAGCAATAATGAAAACGCAGCTTACAGACGGGATGAATAGTAATCTTGTGTCTCGGGATGAATAGTATCCGAGATGAATAGTACCTGACCTTCTTCATGAAATGCCTTTTCTCAATAGATTCACGGGATGAATAGTAATCTCAGGGTCTCGGGATGAATAGTATCCGAGATGAATAGTACCCGACCTTCTTCACGGAATGCCTTTTCTCAATACTCCCCCCTTTAAGCTTAGTCTTCGTTGAACAAAGACTAAGCTTGGACCTATATAAGCGTTACCTCTGTAAAAACCTCATCATAGAAAAAAACCACTTGGGAAAAAAATCTATGATGAGGAAAAGAGCATAACGCCTATGAGTAAGGGATATGATCAAGGATGAGAGTGTAGCGTGAAGACTTTAAGTACCTCGATCTTCAAAGATAGCTTTGAGCCACGTCGACTTTCCTATGCTTCTCTCGTCTGGTCTCTAGCTTCCGCTTCTTGTCCAGTCTCTTGCTTTAGCTTGCTTTTCACTTCCTCTTCAAGGATATAGTTTTGACGGTATGGATATTTTCATGTGCCTCATCTAGCTGGTCTCATGACTTGGCCTTTTTTTTCTTTCCTCCAGTTGTTTAGCTTGCCTACTCATATGCGTTTCCCGGTCTCCTCTTTTAAGGTAGCCTTCGTTTCTCCATACGGTATGCCTCAGAGTGCTTGGTTACTGCCTGACTTACTTCGATCAGAACCTGCCCAAACGCATCATGCCTTGCTATCTTGACCACACTTCATAATCACACGCTTCATAAACACACTCGCCTTTCCTCTATAGTGCTCACATACTCCCCCCTCAAGCTTGATCATGCATCAATGTATCCATCTGATCAAGCTTGTGACACGGAGAGGAAAAACTCCCCCTTGTTCCTTAGCCCTTGGTGTAAAAATCTTCACTTTTCACCAGACAGACCACTTTTTGGTAAACCAAACACAATTCGCAAACCATAACCAAGAAACACTTCATACTGGTCCCAAACGAACACTAACTCTTGTAGTTCCCTTGTGTCCAAATATCGTCACAAGCAGAGCATTGGAAGCCTTTCATCGAATAGGACACTTCTAATGAACCAACCGCTTCTTTACTTCATTTCTTCTCATGTGATCCTTTTCTTTGTCTCTAAACTTCTTAAGAGAATAGTCACGGCGCTTACTCCTTTGTACCTTCATCATGAGATACAAAATTTTAAAGCAATGGCTGTGGGATTTTAAGAAGCTTAGATAAAATATAGTGTAACACATAAGAGAAATGAATTTAATGATATCAAGATGAAAACAAATTGTAACACTAAGTATGATGGAATAAGCAAGAGTTTAGAGAGTTGTCCCTTGTGGTTTATGATCCAGTAAACAAGTATGGTGAGTCGGTCTTCTTGTAATGATTTTGGGAACACTTTAAGTTGATCTTCTTCTCAACATTTCTTGAGTAACACCGTTCTTTATCCATCTTATGAATATGTAAGCTCCAAGGACTTCTTTACTATATTTCTTCTCTATGTGTCCCCTTCTTCTTTAACACTTCTCTCACCAAGAATAATCCCGGCTTTCCTTGTTTAAACCCTTCATAGAGGACTTAAATTCAGTAAGTAATTGCCATGGGGGGTTTAAGAAGGTAAAACAAATTGGGTTTGCATATTAAAGAAATAAGAGAAATAATTCACAAGACTCAAAGATATTCAAACTAATGACAAGTTCAAGTGTACTCCTTTGGGTTGATAGCTCAGATAGTGCCCCATTGGTCATGAATTGGATCGATCAATGTAATCTTCATACATTTTCTTCTTGGGATTTATACACTTTTACCTATGCATACACAAGGGTTAGTAGAAAAAAAAAATTTCCTCTTTATGGTTCTTCACCATAAAGACTATTTACTCTCTTATGAGAGCCTGGATTTAATTATGGTCTTAGGAATTTTCAAATCATTAAGATATGAAACTCGGACCAAAATTTTATCCTTAGCAAAACTGAGATGTACCAAAGCCATATTTCGTTTCACATTCATAAGAAGGAAAGCAGACTAAGATTCATCTTTTCATTTGAAAACAAGGGATGAACAATGATTTATTTGGAAATACTTCACATAAAAATATTTTCCCAGATCAATGTTCATCTTTTGAAAACAATCATGGACTTCAGTGCTTTAAAGCAGCTAGTCATGATTTAACTTCGGGTGAAAAAATGATCTTAGGTGTATTTTAAACTCACAAGGAATTTTAATACGGACCATTTCACCTTAGGGAGTAGAATCATGAACCAGGGACTTCAATGCTTAGAAGCGGTCCAAGGTTTTAAATTCAAGGAATAGAAATGAAAAATAATTTAAAGATTGAAGGAACCAAGGACTTAAAATATTTTGAAAGTAGTCCAGGGTCTGATTTTGATCAAAAGAACTTGGATTCAGCAAGGTTCTACAGCCATGAGTATCCTTAAGGTTTCCTCTCCTTATTTAAAAAGATTCAGGTTCCTCTAGGACTCTAGCTACGGATTCATCAAGGTTCTCATTCTTTTTGATTTAAAAGGAAAATTTGGATTCAACATGCTCATGTAAACTCATAAGAGCTAAATGAGACATGGTTCTCTTTCCTGAAAGCCGGATTCATCATAGCTTCACACGCTTCAATCCATAAGGGTTAAGCAAATTTTACTATGGTTCTCAGCAAAAGAGGAATTCGGACTCAACAAGGCTATTTCTACCCACAAGGGCATAATGAACCAGGGTTCTCTTTCCTTTAGCTGGAATCAACTCGGCTTTTGAAGAGAAGATGATTTAATTTTAGTTTATGCTTGTTTCCACAAGGAAGAAGCTTTTACTATAAATCTCTTTCTCAAGGAAGCTTGGATTCAGCAAAGTCATTTACACTCATAAGAGCTGAATGAACCCAGGTTCTCCTCCCTTTAATTGGAAGCTTGGATTCAGCAAGGTCATTTACGCTCATAAGAGCAAAATGAACCCAGGTTCACCTTCATTTAACCGATTTTCAACACAGCTTTAAGACACTAAACGGATGACTTAGAGATTTCAGATGGGGTTGAAAGAGAGTAGATTAAGTGCCCAGCAAAACCATGGAATCCATGGATTAAGCGCTTGTAGCATACTTATCTCTTTCTCTCTTTTGTGGTTTATTATCCACAGCCACCAAACTCATCTCTTCATTGTCAAAAGCAGAATAAAACGAACATATATACCACGACACTAGGTGCATTAGATCTATAGAAATTAAGCACCATTCAGCGTGATTCCCATGTTTTGAATCACCCAAATCGCAAATGTGAATCAAAATTACAATGGATTTCACTTTTCTATTCCAATGGAACTAAAAATTCATCCAAGGTTTTAAAGAGAAACAAAAAAACGATTTTGAGTCTTATTCAAAACTAACAATGACTTAGAGAAGACAAATGAGGCTTAGAGATGATGAGAAAAGAATCTGAGCCCAGCAAACCATGAATCCAAAGATACCAACAGCTAGGAGCTTTCAGCTAACAGATTTCTTTTCTTCTCTTGTGGTTCTTCACCACGCCTCACTTCCTTCTCCTCATTGTCATAAAGGATCTATAAACATGGCTTGGAGAAAAGGCTGGGGCTTAAGAATGAAGAAAAAACGTTGAGCTAAGCCAAAACCATTGAAATGGAGAGGCAGTTTTAAGCACCAAACGATTCTTTCAAGCCTCCATCCTTTCTCTTCATCACCATCTGCTCTGATACAATGTGAGAATTGATGCAGAAATATAAACTAAGAGAATGAGAGATTGAATGCTGAATGAAACAAGGAAAGGAGAATGGGAGATTATGCAAAATTAAACTAGAGAGAATAAGAGATTAAGCATAAATAAAGGAGAATAAGCATGAATAATTAGAGAGAAACTAGATAGATGAGAATTTGCAGCCCCTAAGGGCTTTTAGACCAAAGGAGGTGGAATTGTCAATTAGGTTACAAGGGAGGGGTTTCCTCATTTTATAGTTGAAGGAGGAAGCCCTAAATAAAAAAACTGCAGCAATAATGAAAACGCTTACAAAGCACGGGATGAATAGTAATCTTGTGTCTCGGGATGAATAGTATCCGAGATGAATAGTACCTGACCTTCTTCATGAAATGTCTTTTCTCAATAGATTCACGGGATGAATAGTAATCTCGGGTCTCGGGATGAATAGTATCCGAGATGAATAGTACCCGACCTTCTTCACGGAATGCCTTTTCTCAATACTCCCCCTTAAGCTTAGTCTTCGTTGAACAAAGACTAAGCTTGGACCTACATAGGCGTTACCTCTGTAAAAACCTCATCATAGAAAAAACCACTTGGGAAAAAATCTATGATGAGGAAAAGAGCATAACGTCTATGAGTAAGGGATATGATCAAGGATGAGAGTGTAGCGTGAAGACTTTAAGTACCTCGATCTTCAAAGATAGCTTTGAGCCACGTCGACTTTCCTATGCTTCTCTCGTCTGGTCTCTAGCTTCCGCTTCTTGTCCAGTCTCTTGCTTTAGCTTGCTTTTCACTTCCTCTTCAAGGATATAGTTTTGTGGTATGGATATTTTCATGTGCCTCATCTAGCTGGTCTCATGACTTGGCATTTTTTTTTCTTTCCTCCAGTTGTTTAGCTTGCCTACTCATATGCGTTTCCCGGTCTCCTCTTTTAAGGTAGCCTTCGTTTCTCCATACGGTATGCCTCAGAGTGCTTGGTTACTGCCTGACTTACTTCGATCAGAACCTGCCCAAACGCATCATGCCTTGCTATCTTGACCACACTTCATAATCACACGCTTCATAAACACACTCGCCTTTCCTCTATAGTGCTCACATACTCCCCCTCAAGCTTGATCATGCATCAATGTATCCATCTGATCAAGCTTGTGACACGGAGAGGAAAAACTCCCCCTTGTTCCTTAGCCCTTGGTGTAAAAATCTTCACTTTTCACCAGACAGACCACTTTTCGGTAAACCAAACACAATTCGCAAACCATAACCAAGAAACACTTCATACTGGTCCCAAACGAACACTAACTCTTGTAGTTCCCTTGTGTCCAAATATCGTCACAAGCAGAGCATTGGAAGCCTTTCATCGAATAGGACACTTCTAATGAACCAACGCTTCTTTACTTCATTTCTTCTCATGTGATCCTTTTCTTTGTCTCTAAACTTCTTAAGAGAATAGTCACGGCGCTTACTCCTTTGTACCTTCATCATGAGATACAAAATTTTAAAGCAATGGCTGTGGGATTTTAAGAAGCTTAGATAAAATATAGTGTAACACATAAGAGAAATGAATTTAATGATATCAAGATGAAAACAAATTGTAACACTAAGTATGATGGAATAAGCAAGAGTTTAGAGAGTTGTCCCTTGTGGTTTATGATCCAGTAAACAAGTATGGTGAGTCGGTCTTCTTGTAATGATTTTGGGAACACTTTAAGTTGATCTTCTTCTCAACATTTCTTGAGTAACACCGTTCTTTATCCATCTTATGAATATGTAAGCTCCAAGGACTTCTTTACTATATTTCTTCTCTATGTGTCCCCTTCTTCTTTAACACTTCTCTCACCAAGAATAATCCCGGCTTTCCTTGTTTAAACCCTTCATAGAGGACTTAAATTCAGTAAGTAATTGCCATGGGGGGTTTAAGAAGGTAAAACAAATTGGGTTTGCATATTAAAGAAATAAGAGAAATAATTCACAAGACTCAAAGATATTCAAACTAATGACAAGTTCAAGTGTACTCCCTTTGGGTTGATAACTCAGATAGTGCCCCATTGGTCATGAATTGGATCGATCAATGTAATCTTCATACATTTTCTTCTTGGGATTTATACACTTTTACCTATGCATACACAAGGGTTAGTAGAAAAAAAAAATTTCCTCTTTATGGTTCTTCACCATAAAGACTATTTACTCTCTTATGAGAGCCTGGATTTAATTATGGTCTTAGGAATTTTCAAATCATTAAGATATGAAACTCGGACCAAAATTTTATCCTTAGCAAAACTGAGATGTACCAAAGCCATATTTCGTTTCACATTCATAAGAAGGAAAGCAGACTAAGATTCATCTTTTCATTTGAAAACAAGGGATGAACAATGATTTATTTGGAAATACTTCACATAAAAATATTTTCCCAGATCAATGTTCATCTTTTGAAAACAATCATGGACTTCAGTGCTTTAAAGCAGCTAGTCATGATTTAACTCGGGTGAAAAATGATCTTAGGTGTATTTTAAACTCACAAGGAATTTTAATACGGACCATTTCACCTTAGGGAGTAGAATCATGAACCAGGGACTTCAATGCTTAGAAGCGGTCCAAGGTTTTAAATTCAAGGAATAGAAATGAAAAATAATTTAAAGATTGAAGGAACCAAGGACTTAAAATATTTTGAAAGTAGTCCAGGGTCTGATTTTGATCAAAAGAACTTGGATTCAGCAAGGTTCTACAGCCATGAGTATCCTTAAGGTTTCCTCTCCTTATTTAAAAAGATTCAGGTTCCTCTAGGACTCTAGCTACGGATTCATCAAGGTTCTCATTCTTTTTGATTTAAAAGGAAAATTTGGATTCAACATGCTCATGTAAACTCATAAGAGCTAAATGAGACATGGTTCTCTTTCCTGAAAGCCGGATTCATCATAGCTTCACACGCCTCAATCCATAAGGGTTAAGCAAATTTTACTATGGTTCTCAGAAAAGAGGAATTCGGACTCAACAAGGCTATTTCTACCCACAAGGGCATAATGAACCAGGGTTCTCTTTCCTTTAGCTGGAATCAACTCGGCTTTTGAAGAGAAGATGATTTAATTTTAGTTTATGCTTGTTTCCACAAGGAAGAAGCTTTTACTATAAATCTCTTTCTCAAGGAAGCTTGGATTCAGCAAAGTCATTTACACTCATAAGAGCTGAATGAACCCAGGTTCTCCTCCCTTTAATTGGAAGCTTGGATTCAGCAAGGTCATTTACGCTCATAAGAGCAAAGTGAACCCAGGTTCACCTTCATTTAACCGATTTTCAACACAGCTTTAAGACACTAAACGGATGACTTAGAGATTTCAGATGGGGTTGAAAGAGAGTAGATTAAGTGCCCAGCAAAACCATGGAATCCATGGATTAAGCGCTTGTAGCATACTTATCTCTTTCTCTCTTTTGTGGTTTATTATCCACAGCCACCAAACTCATCTCTTCATTGTCAAAAGCAGAATAAAACGAACATATATACCACGACACTAGGTGCATTAGATCTATAGAAATTAAGCACCATTCAGCGTGATTCCCATGTTTTGAATCACCCAAATCGCAAATGTGAATCAAAAATTACAATGGATTTCACTTTTCTATTCCTATGGAACTAAAAATTCATCCAAGGTTTTAAAGAGAAACAAAAAAACGATTTTGAGTCTTATTCAAAACTAACAATGACTTAGAGAAGACAAATGAGGCTTAGAGATGATGAGAAAAGAATCTGAGCCCAGCAAACCATGAATCCAAAGATACCAACAGCTAGGAGCTTTCAGCTAACAGATTTCTTTTCTTCTCTTGTGGTTCTTCACCACGCCTCACTTCCTTCTCCTCATTGTCATAAAGGTTCTATAAACATGGCTTGGAGAAAAGGGTGGGGCTTAAGAATGAAGAAAAAAAAAACGTTGAGCTAAGCCAAAACCATTGAAATGGAGAGGCAGTTTTAAGCACCAAACGATTCTTTCAAGCCTCCATCCTTTCTCTTCATCACCATCTGCTCTGATACAATGTGAGAATTGATGCAGAAATATAAACTAAGAGAATGAGAGATTGAATGCTGAATGAAACAAGGAAAGGAGAATGGGAGATTATGCAAAATTAAACTAGAGAGAATAAGAGATTAAGCATAAATAAAGGAGAATAAGCATGAATAATTAGAGAGAAACTAGATAGATGAGAATTTGCAGCCCCTAAGGGCTTTTAGACCAAAGGAGGTGGAATTGTCAATTAGGTTACAAGGGGAGGGGTTTCCTCATTTTATAGTTGAAGGAGGAAGCCCTAAATAAAAAAAACTGCAGCAATAATGAAAACGCAGCTTACAGCACGGGATGAATAGTAATCTTGTGTCTCGGGATGAATAGTATCCGAGATGAATAGTACCTGACCTTCTTCATGAAATGCCTTTTCTCAATAGATTCACGGGATGAATAGTAATCTCGGGTCTCGGGATGAATAGTATCCGAGATGAATAGTACCCGACCTTCTTCACGAAATGCCTTTTCTCAATACTCCCCCTTAAGCTTAGTCTTCGTTGAACAAAGACTAAGCTTGGACCTACATAGGCGTTACCTCTGTAAAAACCTCATCATAGAAAAAACCACTTGGGAAAAAATCTATGATGAGGAAAAGAGCATAACGTCTATGAGTAAGGGATATGATCAAGGATGAGAGTGTAGCGTGAAGACTTTAAGTACCTCGATCTTCAAAGATAGCTTTGAGCCACGTCGACTTTCCTATGCTTCTCTCGTCTGGTCTCTAGCTTCCGCTTCTTGTCCAGTCTCTTGCTTTAGCTTGCTTTTCACTTCCTCTTCAAGGATATAGTTTTGACGGTATGGATATTTTCATGTGCCTCATCTAGCTGGTCTCATGACTTGGCATTTTTTTTTCTTTCCTCCAGTTGTTTAGCTTGCCTACTCATATGCGTTTCCCGGTCTCCTCTTTTAAGGTAGCCTTCGTTTCTCCATACGGTATGCCTCAGAGTGCTTGGTTACTGCCTGACTTACTTCGATCAGAACCTGCCCAAACGCATCATGCCTTGCTATCTTGACCACACTTCATAATCACACGCTTCATAAACACACTCGCCTTTCCTCTATAGTGCTCACATACTCCCCCTCAAGCTTGATCATGCATCAATGTATCCATCTGATCAAGCTTGTGACACGGAGAGGAAAAACTCCCCCTTGTTCCTTAGCCCTTGGTGTAAAAATCTTCACTTTTCACCAGACAGACCACTTTTTGGTAAACCAAACACAATTCGCAAACCATAACCAAGAAACACTTCATACTGGTCCCAAACGAACACTAACTCTTGTAGTTCCCTTGTGTCCAAATATCGTCACAAGCAGAGCATTGGAAGCCTTTCATCGAATAGGACACTTCTAATGAACCAACCGCTTCTTTTACTTCATGTCTTCTCATGTGATCCTTTTCTTTGTCTCTAAACTTCTTAAGAGAATAGTCACGGCGCTTACTCCTTTGTACCTTCATCATGAGATACAAAATTTTAAAGCAATGGCTGTGGGATTTTAAGAAGCTTAGATAAAATATAGTGTAACACATAAGAGAAATGAATTTAATGATATCAAGATGAAAACAAATTGTAACACTAAGTATGATGGAATAAGCAAGAGTTTAGAGAGTTGTCCCTTGTGGTTTATGATCCAGTAAACAAGTATGGTGAGTCGGTCTTCTTGTAATGATTTTGGGAACACTTTAAGTGGATCTTCTTCTCAACATTTCTTGAGTAACACCGTTCTTTATCCATCTTATGAATATGTAAGCTCCAAGGACTTCTTTACTATATTTCTTCTCTATGTGTCCCCTTCTTCTTTAACACTTCTCTCACCAAGAATAATCCCGGCTTTCCTTGTTTAAACCCTTCATAGAGGACTTAAATTCAGTAAGTAATTGCCATGGGGGGTTTAAGAAGGTAAAACAAATTGGGTTTGCATATTAAAGAAATAAGAGAAATAATTCACAAGACTCAAAGATATTCAAACTAATGACAAGTTCAAGTGTACTCCCTTTGGGTTGATAACTCAGATAGTGCCCCATTGGTCATGAATTGGATCGATCAATGTAATCTTCATACATTTTCTTCTTGGGATTTATACACTTTTACCTATGCATACACAAGGGTTAGTAGAAAAAAAAAATTTCCTCTTTATGGTTCTTCACCATAAAGACTATTTACTCTCTTATGAGAGCCTGGATTTAATTATGGTCTTAGGAATTTTCAAATCATTAAGATATGAAACTCGGACCAAAATTTTATCCTTAGCAAAACTGAGATGTACCAAAGCCATATTTCGTTTCACATTCATAAGAAGGAAAGCAGACTAAGATTCATCTTTTCATTTGAAAACAAGGGATGAACAATGATTTATTTGGAAATACTTCACATAAAAATATTTTCCCAGATCAATGTTCATCTTTTGAAAACAATCATGGACTTCAGTGCTTTAAAGCAGCTAGTCATGATTTAACTTCGGGTGAAAAAATGATCTTAGGTGTATTTTACACTCCCAAGGAATTTTACTACAGACAACTTTCCCTTAGGGAGTAGAATCATGAACCAGGGACTTCAATGCTTAGAAGCGGTCCAAGGTTTTAAATTCAAGGAATAGAAATGAAAAATAATTTAAAGATTGAAGGAACCAAGGACTTAAAATATTTTGAAAGTAGTCCAGGGTCTGATTTTGATCAAAAGAACTTGGATTCAGCAAGGTTCTACAGCCATGAGTATCCTTAAGGTTTCCTCTCCTTATTTAAAAAGATTCAGGTTCCTCTAGGACTCTAGCTACGGATTCATCAAGGTTCTCATTCTTTTGATTTAAAAGGAAAATTTGGATTCAACATGCTCATGTAAACTCATAAGAGCTAAAGGAGACATGGTTCTCCTTCCTTAAAGCGAGATTCATCATAGCTGCACACGCATCACTCCATAAGGGTCAAGCAAATTTCACTATGGTTCTCAGCAAAAGAGGAATTCGGACTCAACAAGGCTATTTCTACCCACAAGGGCATAATGAACCAGGGTTCTCTTTCCTTTAGCTGGAATCAACTCGGCTTTTGAAGAGAAGATGATTTAATTTTAGTTTATGCTTGTTTCCACAAGGAAGAAGCTTTTACTATAAATCTCTTTCTCAAGGAAGCTTGGATTCAGCAAAGTCATTTACACTCATAAGAGCTGAATGAACCCAGGTTCTCCTCCCTTTAATTGGAAGCTTGGATTCAGCAAGGTCATTTACGCTCATAAGAGCAAAATGAACCCAGGTTCACCTTCATTTAACCGATTTTCAACACAGCTTTAAGACACTAAACGGATGACTTAGAGATTTCAGATGGGGTTGAAAGAGAGTAGATTAAGTGCCCAGCAAAACCATGGAATCCATGGATTAAGCGCTTGAGCATACTTATCTCTTTCTTTCTCTCTTTGTGGTTTATTATCCACAGCCACCAAACTCATCTCTTCATTGTCAAAAGCAGAATAAAACGAACATATATACCACGACACTAGGTGCATTAGATCTATAGAAATTAAGCACCATTCAGCGTGATTCCCATGTTTTGAATCACCCAAATCGCAAATCTGAATCAAAAATTACAATGGATTTCACTTTTCTATTCCAATGGAACTAAAAATTCATCCAAGGTTTTAAAGAGAAACAAAAAACGATTTTGAGTCTTATTCAAAACTAACAATGACTTAGAGAAGACAAATGAGGCTTAGAGATGATGAGAAAAGAATCTGAGCCCAGCAAACCATGAATCCAAAGATACCAACAGCTAGGAGCTTTCAGCTAACAGATTTCTTTTCTTCTCTTGTGGTTCTTCACCACGCCTCACTTCCTTCTCCTCATTGTCATAAAGGATCTATAAACATGGCTTGGAGAAAAGGCTGGGGCTTAAGAATGAAGAAAAAACGTTGAGCTAAGCCAAAACCATTGAAATGGAGAGGCAGTTTTAAGCACCAAACGATTCTTTCAAGCCTCCATCCTTTCTCTTCATCACCATCTGCTCTGATACAATGTGAGAATTGATGCAGAAATATAAACTAAGAGAATGAGAGATTGAATGCTGAATGAAACAAGGAAAGGAGAATGGGAGATTATGCAAAATTAAACTAGAGAGAATAAGAGATTAAGCATAAATAAAGGAGAATAAGCATGAATAATTAGAGAGAAACTAGATAGATGAGAATTTGCAGCCCCTAAGGGCTTTTAGACCAAAGGAGGTGGAATTGTCAATTAGGTTACCAGGGGAGGGGTTTCCTACTTTTATAGTTGCAGGAGGAAGCCCTAAATAAAAAAAACTGCAGCAATAATGAAAACGCAGCTTACAGCACGGGATGAATAGTAATCTCGTGTCTCGGGATGAATAGTATCCAAGATGAATAGTACCTGACTTTCTTCATGAAATGCCTTTTCTCAATAGATTCACGGGATGAATAGTAATCTCGGGTCTCGGGATGAATAGTATCCGAGATGAATAGTACCCGACCTTCTTCACGAAATGCCTTTTCTCAATACTCCCCCTTAAGCTTAGTCTTCGTTGAACAAAGACTAAGCTTGGACCTACATAGGCGTTACCTCTGTAAAAACCTCATCATAGAAAAAACCACTTGGGAAAAAATCTATGATGAGGAAAAGAGCATAATGCCTATGAGTCAGGGATATGCTCAAGGATGAGAGCGTAGCGTGCAGACTTCAAGTACCTCGATCTTCAAAGATAGCTTTGAGCCACGTCGACTTTCCTATGCTTCCCTCGTCTGGTCTCTAGCTTCCGCTTCTTGTCCAGTCTCTTGCTTTAGCTTGCTTTTCACTTCCTCTTCAAGGATATAGTTTTGACGGTATGGATATTTTCATGTGCCTCATCTAGCTGGTCTCATGACTTGGCATTTTTTTTCTTTCCTCCATTTGTTTAGCTTGCCTACTCATATCGCTTCCGGTCTCCTCTTTTAAGGTAGCCTTCGTTTCTCCATACGGTATGCCTCAGAGTGCTTGGTTACTGCCTGACTTACTTCGATCAGAACCTGCCCAAACGCATCATGCCTTGCTATCTTGACCACACTTCATAATCACACGCCTCATAAACACACTCGCCTTTCCTCTATAGTGCTCACATACTCCCCCTCAAGCTTGATCATGCATCAATGTATCCATCTGATCAAGCTTGTGACACGGAGAGGAAAAACGCCCCCTTGTTCCTTAGCCCTTGGTGTAAAAATCTTCACTTTGCACCAGACAGACCACTTTTTGGTAAACCAAACACAATTCGCAAACCATAACCAAGAAACACTTCATACTGGTCCCAAAACGAACACTAACTCTTATAGTTCCCTTGTGTCCAAATATCGTCACAAGCAGAGCATTGGAAGCCTTTCATCGAATAGGACACTTCTAATGAACCAACCGCTTTTTACTTCATTTCTTCTCATGTGATCCTTTTCTTTGTCTCTAAACTTCTTAAGAGAATAGTCACGGCGCTTACTCCTTTGTACCTTCATCATGAGATACAAAATTTTAAAGCAATGGCTGTGGGA
Source organism: Cardamine occulta (assembly GCA_028015245.1). Classification (NCBI taxonomy): domain Eukaryota; kingdom Viridiplantae; phylum Streptophyta; class Magnoliopsida; order Brassicales; family Brassicaceae; genus Cardamine; species Cardamine occulta. The sequence goes on along the minus strand of CM051377.1, from coordinate 9,124,667 downwards.
TTTTAAGAAGCTTAGATAAAATATAGTGTAACACATAAGAGAAATGAATTTAATGATATCAAGATGAAAACAAATTGTAACACTAAGTATGATGGAATAAGCAAGAGTTTAGAGAGTTGTCCCTTGTGGTTTATGATCCAGTAAACAAGTATGGTGAGTCGGTCTTCTTGTAATGATTTTGGGAACACTTTAAGTTGATCTTCTTCTCAACATTTCTTGAGTAACACCGTTCTTTATCCATCTTATGAATATGTAAGCTCCAAGGACTTCTTTACTATATTTCTTCTCTATGTGTCCCCTTCTTCTTTAACACTTCTCTCACCAAGAATAATCCCGGCTTTCCTTGTTTAAACCCTTCATAGAGGACTTAAATTCAGTAAGTAATTGCCATGGGGGGTTTAAGAAGGTAAAACAAATTGGGTTTGCATATTAAAGAAATAAGAGAAATAATTCACAAGACTCAAAGATATTCAAACTAATGACAAGTTCAAGTGTACTCCCTTTGGGTTGATAACTCAGATAGTGCCCCATTGGTCATGAATTGGATCGATCAATGTAATCTTCATACATTTTCTTCTTGGGATTTATACACTTTTACCTATGCATACACAAGGGTTAGTAGAAAAAAAAAATTTCCTCTTTATGGTTCTTCACCATAAAGACTATTTACTCTCTTATGAGAGCCTGGATTTAATTATGGTCTTAGGAATTTTCAAATCATTAAGATATGAAACTCGGACCAAAATTTTATCCTTAGCAAAACTGAGATGTACCAAAGCCATATTTCGTTTCACATTCATAAGAAGGAAAGCAGACTAAGATTCATCTTTTCATTTGAAAACAAGGGATGAACAATGATTTATTTGGAAATACTTCACATAAAAATATTTTCCCAGATCAATGTTCATCTTTTGAAAACAATCATGGACTTCAGTGCTTTAAAGCAGCTAGTCATGATTTAACTCGGGTGAAAAATGATCTTAGGTGTATTTTAAACTCACAAGGAATTTTAATACGGACCATTTTACCTTAGGGAGTAGAATCATGAACCAGGGACTTCAATGCTTAGAAGCGGTCCAAGGTTTTAAATTCAAGGAATAGAAATGAAAAATAATTTAAAGATTGAAGGAACCAAGGACTTAAAATATTTTGAAAGTAGTCCAGGGTCTGATTTTGATCAAAAGAACTTGGATTCAGCAAGGTTCTACAGCCATGAGTATCCTTAAGGTTTCCTCTCCTTATTTAAAAAGATTCAGGTTCCTCTAGGACTCTAGCTACGGATTCATCAAGGTTCTCATTCTTTTTGATTTAAAAAGGAAAATTTGGATTCAACATGCTCATGTAAACTCATAAGAGCTAAATGAGACATGGTTCTCTTTCCTGAAAGCCGGATTCATCATAGCTTCACACGCTTCAATCCATAAGGGTTAAGCAAATTTTACTATGGTTCTCAGCAAAAGAGGAATTCGGACTCAACAAGGCTATTTCTACCCACAAGGGCATAATGAACCAGGGTTCTCTTTCCTTTAGCTGGAATCAACTCGGCTTTTGAAGAGAAGATGATTTAATTTTAGTTTATGCTTGTTTCCACAAGGAAGAAGCTTTTACTATAAATCTCTTTCTCAAGGAAGCTTGGATTCAGCAAAGTCATTTACACTCATAAGAGCTGAATGAACCCAGGTTCTCCTCCCTTTAATTGGAAGCTTGGATTCAGCAAGGTCATTTACGCTCATAAGAGCAAAATGAACCCAGGTTCACCTTCATTTAACCGATTTTCAACACAGCTTTAAGACACTAAACGGATGACTTAGAGATTCAGATGGGGTTGAAAGAGAGTAGATTAAGTGCCCAGCAAAACCATGGAATCCATGGATTAAGCGCTTGTAGCATACTTATCTCTTTCTCTCTTTTGTGGTTTATTATCCACAGCCACCAAACTCATCTCTTCATTGTCAAAAGCAGAATAAAACGAACATATATACCACGACACTAGGTGCATTAGATCTATAGAAATTAAGCACCATTCAGCGTGATTCCCATGTTTTGAATCAATCGCCAAATCTGAATCAAAAATTACAATGGATTTCACTTTTCTATTCCAATGGAACTAAAAATTCATCCAAGGTTTTAAAAGGAAAAAAAAAAACGATTTTGAGTCTTATTCAAAACTAACAATGACTTAGAGAAGACAAATGAGGCTTAGAGATGATGAGAAAAGAATCTGAGCCCAGCAAACCATGAATCCAAAGATACCAACAGCTAGGAGCTTTCAGCTAACATATTTCTTTTCTTCTCTTGTGGTTCTTCACCACGCCTCACTTCCTTCTCCTCATTGTCATAAAGGATCTATAAACATGGCTTGGAGAAAAGGCTGGGGCTTAAGAATGAAGAAAAAACGTTGAGCTAAGCCAAAACCATTGAAATGGAGAGGCAGTTTTAAGCACCAAACGATTCTTTCAAGCCTCCATCCTTTCTCTTCATCACCATCTGCTCTGATACAATGTGAGAATTGATGCAGAAATATAAACTAAGAGAATGAGAGATTGAATGCTGAATGAAACAAGGAAAGGAGAATGGGAGATTATGCAAAATTAAACTAGAGAGAATAAGAGATTAAGCATAAATAAAGGAGAATAAGCATGAATAATTAGAGAGAAACTAGATAGATGAGAATTTGCAGCCCCTAAGGGCTTTTAGACCAAAGGAGGTGGAATTGTCAATTAGGTTACAAGGGGAGGGGTTTCCTCATTTTATAGTTGAAGGAGGAAGCCCTAAATAAAAAAAACTGCAGCAATAATGAAAACGCAGCTTACAGCACGGGATGAATAGTAATCTCGTGTCTCGGGATGAATAGTATCCGAGATGAATAGTACCTGACCTTCTTCATGAAATGCCTTTTCTCAATAGATTCACGGGATGAATAGTAATCTCGGGTCTCGGGATGAATAGTATCCGAGATGAATAGTACCCGACCTTCTTCACGGAATGCCTTTTCTCAATACTCCCCCTTAAGCTTAGTCTTCGTTGAACAAAGACTAAGCTTGGACCTACATAGGCGTTACCTCTGTAAAAACCTCATCATAGAAAAAACCACTTGGGAAAAAATCTATGATGAGGAAAAGAGCATAACGTCTATGAGTAAGGGATATGATCAAGGATGAGAGTGTAGCGTGAAGACTTTAAGTACCTCGATCTTCAAAGATAGCTTTGAGCCACGTCGACTTTCCTATGCTTCTCTCGTCTGGTCTCTAGCTTCCGCTTCTTGTCCAGTCTCTTGCTTTAGCTTGCTTTTCACTTCCTCTTCAAGGATATAGTTTTGACGGTATGGATATTTTCATGTGCCTCATCTAGCTGGTCTCATGACTTGGCATTTTTTTTTCTTTCCTCCAGTTGTTTAGCTTGCCTACTCATATGCGTTTCCCGGTCTCCTCTTTTAAGGTAGCCTTCGTTTCTCCATACGGTATGCCTCAGAGTGCTTGGTTACTGTCTGACTTACTTCGATCAGAACCTGCCCAAACGCATCATGCCTTGCTATCTTGACCACACTTCATAATCACACGCTTCATAAACACACTCGCCTTTCCTCTATAGTGCTCAGATAAGAATAAGTCTGGAAAAATCCACCATTTATCTTGCGGGTTTTTCAGCAAATATTCGAGATGAGATTTATACGAGGTTCTCTTTTACTTTGGGTCAGCTTCCGGTAAGATATTTAGGACTCTCTTTGCTAACTCGAAGGATGTTGGCTTCTGATTTTCTTCCTCTAATAGAAAAAATCTGCAACCGTATCAGTTATTGGTCTGTTAGATTCTTATCAATTGCGCGAAGGCTTCAGCTCATAAATTATGTGTTAATGAGATCGAACTTCTGGTTATCTGCATATC